>JAQIWA010001926.1:0-15497 GCA_034693305.1 Eueremaeus valkanovi
TATTTTTGAATTGTCATTGCTAGTTTAGGAGATATCGTCGAGGCAAGTTCTCATAAGGCACGGTCCAAACCCTTTTGAATACTTTTCAAACAAATTGTTTGAAATAAACTTTAATTGCATTCAATGTTTTTATTAAAAACTTTTGCGAATTCATTAATTAAAAATTTTTAACAAAACTGTTGAAAGTGTTAAATATCAGGGATGAGGAAAAAGTGTTAACTATGCTTAGATATAAACTATCCTGAGCTAAATGTTCATTTTCTGCCAAATTCAATGAGTCTATATCTGATATATCTACTTATTTGAGACTAAGATGGCACCTGGATGAAAATATTGATAATTAAGATACATTTCGGAATATTTTAACCAGGTATCCTTTGTTGCCATTCTAGCTATTATAGTAATTGATTGAACTTTAGATAAATAATAAAAATAGATTACATTTTAATTTTAATGATAATTGCATTTTCTGAAGTGATCCAGAAGATTTTCTAACTCTTTTGCAATCCATTAACAATAATTAGTAATTACATGAATAACAAAGTTTTTTGCATATATTGTGTTCAAAAGTATTTCACAATTGGTTTGTGTTTTATTGCTTTTTTCGTTTAATGTATTGCGAAAATAGATAACTCTTTCCTAACATTGAGAGCATTAGCCGTACAAACCATTCAAATAAATGTTCTTTTTTTTCGTCGTTTGTCTCAGAAATATGTGAAACAGTCTAACAATCTTTGCCTGTTTTGCGTTCATTCACAATGCAAATAACCTGTGTTGAAGTCACGGTTGCCCTGGGTACTCATTATAATTAATCAAGTCTAATTAAACTATATCTCGAAGACATGTTGAGAATTAAACAGAAGTACACCATAAGTGTTAAAGAAAAAGATTTGATACAAGGAATCAGCAAAAGTGCAAATAATTAAAAGAGAATACAGAATATTCTGTTACAAAATATACATCTTATGCAATACTAGTACTAAATATTGATCTGCATTTGAATATAAACTAAATGAAAGTTTAGTTAAAGCTATATAAACGTTGTTATTAATCGTTGATCAAAAATGAACATGATATATTTAATCTTTGCAGCTTAACATTATGAGCTCTTGATATTATTGACAATGTATTCGTATTATAATTAATTGGAAATATGAAAGTCAACTGTTGTATAAGACTCTTAGATCTCATCCATAATTAATGCTATATTAACCAAAAATATTTCATAGAAATGACTTGAATAGCAATGGGATGTGCAAGCTCACAAATATTGTTATCCGACCAATATTTAGAAAACTTCTACCAAAACACTAAACATAACCGATTGGGTCCAGAATTCTTTGCAACTTAAGAAGTCTAAAAGTAATAAAGATGCGAGCACATGGTTGTAAAATTTAGAGGGCTAACACCCTGCACATATCCATTTTCAAATGACGAGACTGCTTTTTTTTTCTTTCACAGACTTTTTAGCGAGTACACTCGTTTATATTTGTTTAGCTTTGAAAGCATTTCATTAAATATCTGTTTGTTTTTTGATTTTATTAAAAATTATAAATTCAAATGAGATTTATCTTCATTTTCGACGACAGTATAGAATTGGTTTTAAAAAACTGAGTTAACATTTTGTTGAACTTTATTAATGAAATTCTATACAAATAAATTGCAAAGCGAATCAGTTTATGTTTTAATAACCAATACTTTGGGAATAAAATGTTTTTCAGATATTATGAATTTTTTTTTCTTTTAATACAATTTATTTCCTAAAAAATATTGATTTTATTCTTTAAAATCAAAATGAAAAGCAGTTTATTATCAGAATATGAATGAGAAGTTTTGGACTAAAATTCAATTAACTTCTCAACAAAAGTGTTTATACCGATAGTGAAATACTCGTCTATTTTTTGAATTTACATTTTCGGTATTTTTCGTAAGAACTTAAGTTTGTTAACTTAGAAAAAAATATTTTTTTATTCAAAAAAATTATTTAAATTAAAAATATAGCACTATTTCTCAACAAATAAATAGTATTTCAATATTTAAATACATAAATAATAAAAATATAAGAATTCATTTCACATGTAATTCAATTCATTTTATGTATAATAAAGATATAAATTATTCTGAACTGAAATGAATTTCAAATATTCATTTGATTCCGCAATAAATTCTAAGCAAAACTAATTTAAAACCGAATATTATTGAAAATTCTTAATAATTATATTTAATTCTATCTCTTCTTAGCATTTATTGTATATATCCTAATTAACGAGGTAAAAGTTGTAAATTTACGGTAAGTTACGGTAAATTTACGGTAATTTTACCAGTAGTACCGGTAACTTTACTGTAAGTTATGACTTATTTAGTGGTGACATCTATCATATAGAGTTTAAAACTGGAATATTTATTTAATTTTACATAAAAAATGTTTGAATTCATTAAATATGATGAGCTAAAGTTTGTTGAAAAGGGTAAAGCAAAGTTTTTTAATAATTATCAATAAAAAATCTATTAAACTTACAGGTTTTAGGTATGTAAGTAATCATAACAGGGTAGTTTACATGTTTTCACATATTGCATAAATCACCTATATGTTTTACGGTAAAATTTAAGGTAAATTTACCGTAAATTAACAACGTTAATCCTAATAAACAACGGAAAATGAAAGGATAAATATTCAGTTAATTTTCTATTTAGACAAACAATATAATTGAAAAGTGAAAACAATTGAATGAATTGGGTTTATATGCGATTATATTTGTTCTGAACTGATTCCCTATACTACTAATTAAATTAGTATACATTACAATACATTACTCTATGTTTGTCTATAAAGACTTGATTCAGAATCAACACACGTGTGGAGTACTGTTTGCTTAAGTACTTGAGTATGAATCTCTTATCGGGAATTGGGGTAACCAGTCCAACAGAATCTAACCCAGCGATTTTCAAATAAATAAATTAAATTTTAAAGTGCCTAGCTTATCTTTTTCATTGGGAAAGAACCTTGTTGCATGCTAATTCAATAATAGCTGCGCTTTAATGTCTGCCCGCATATGTCATCAAACGATTAAGTGTTGAATACGAGTGAACTGACAGTACAGACAATACAAACAGAATTACTTTTATTTCGATTCTGTTCTGAACTGAAATCAATAAAACCGAATACAGACTAAGAATAAGAAGTGTCATTTCTTGTCTTTTTTTCTTCTTCCAATAGTATAATGAGCATGCTAATGTAATGATACGTTAAATTAGATGTCAAAGCACTGCATTGAACCCGGCAATTAAGTTGATCGGGTCATTTCTCTAAGAGGATAAAGACATTGGCTTTTGTCGAAAATCAATTGTTTAGTCAGAATATTGTATTCAAAGTATAAACATATAATCCTGGTCAGTTTAGTGTTGATAAATTCGGTCAAAGTCAGTATTTAAAAGATTTTGAAGACTGTGTGTCAGAACAAATCTATGAAAATCTATTCTCTTTTTTCTGCGACTCTTTCAGTACTTCTTCGACATAATAATCAACTGATTTGAGTTTGACATCAAGTGATTGGTCGCACAGTTAGATAGACTCCTACTTCACATAAACAGACGCTTCAAATCAACTGTCACTCGAAGAGAATTACTGTATGATTGCGGCTATTATTAATCAAATACGTAAATCGTATCCATAATTGCAGTCAGAATATGATTAACCCACGTCTTATACTCTACGTCTATATAATAAGATTAGTATCCAGGTGATTTGCTAATACCATCTGATTTAATTTGCAAAACCCATACTTAATATATATTTTCGAACTCACAAAAAATTGAGGCCAACTTTGAATGTATATTCTTATTATAAAGAGCAGGGTTCATTTTTTAATTTAAATTCGTGGAAAGTGATTTCATACTCTAATCCCCTTCTCTACCCACCACTGAAGTGTATGCAAAGTATACCCGGGAATGAATTTTCAATTCTTCTTAACTCCGAATAATTACTTCAGTGTATTATTAAAAAAATATCAAAAGTAGACTGAGCCAAATTGTGTTTATAATATCGCTTGATTAAATAAACGGAAAATGAGATGATCTTGTATTTGCTGTCTGAGCACCCTGCACCATTAATCTTATTCAACTCCATATAAAGTAATAATTTATAACTAATTTTGAAAACAAAAATGTTTTGATATATTTTGAATCCAATTAATATCATTTTACAAATTGAATGACAAATAAAGTTATAATTGATTATAAATTATTGAATATATTAGTGAAGTAATGATAAAATACGACTTTGAAAATCATGTGACAGAAAAACACAAATATTTCTATAAAATATGAAAATAACGGAAAACCGATTAAACAGATTATATGACAAATAAATTATTTTCAATTATCTTAACTTTGATCTTAAATTAATTTATCTGGGTGCAAATCTTTTTATCTCAAGGTAAGTTAGTATTAATATTTGCCAACATATTGTTTGGGCAAAAGTTAAACAATCTCGTTCATTTTTAAAAGCAATCAACAGAAAATCAATTCATATAAATTGAGTGAATATATAGTAATTATCTAAGAGTAAGACCAAATTTGTGGCATTACATAATCAGATTCCAGTGCCCTCGAGATGTCTAAATCATGACATCTTCAAAATTAAATCAAAATCTTTTTGGTTTAGAAACAAACGCCTAAAGCATTGAAAAATAATTTGTTTAAATAAATTCATATTTCAATAAACAATATTTTCAATACAAACAGAGAATACTAGTAAGTGTTAACCCAGGCATAAAAAAACAAGCGATTAGTTGTTGAGAATAATTGAGAAAAAATATTTAAAAAAGCAAAAAAAAAATAATAAGAAGAAAAGGATAGACAGAAAAAATTTTATATCGCAGACAAAAAAATCAATAATTAAAACAAAAAAACCAAAAGAATTAATAAGTTTTTTGTCCTTTAAATTATAGTTCAAAATAATGGATAATAAAAGTTAAGTTTAATGACTGTAAACAAAAAGATGAATAGATTTATCATTAAAAGTAAAAGCTATCGAACAGGTAATTGAGTTTAGGCACGGAATACTACTAGTGCTGTGACATTGACTTACGTGAGAATATATTGCCGATGAGTGTCGGCGGCAGACAGAAGATGACGACCAGTAAGTCAGCGAACGCTAGATTACCGATCAGTCCATTGAATACTTTGTTACACGACGTGAATACAGTCATATCGTATGTTCGTCTGAACGTTATTATAATCCATAGCACAGACAGATTGCCCACAAGTCCGATGAAGAAGACGAACAGATATGCTGTACATAAAGCCACTGTCCATATAGTGGAGTATCGCATAAAACAATAGTCACCCGAATCACAGTTTAGACGCAATTCTAAACTTTTGATCAGTTCTTGCGATGGATTCGGCGGTAAAGAGTGATTGATGTCTGAAATATTTGCTATCAGTTCTATATCTGTGGATATGTTTGTCAATGAATAGAGAACTTCCATTGAGTCCAAGTATTTTCAGCTCAACTGAACTTTATTTTTACTTATTTTGAACTTTCAATGAAAATAAAACTTTATTTTTATTTTATTTTTGAAAACACTTTTCAATGAATGCAATCGATTAAAAAATACTTATTATTATTAATAACTTATTATTCTTTCCGATTTCAATGTCATTCCGAATGAAAAAAAATAAAAATAAAATAAAAACTTTTTAAAAGACAAAAAACTATTAGTTTTCGAAAACAGAAAGAATTTCTTTTATTGCTTACAAACGGAAAAAGAGTCGAAAAAATAAGAATTTCGATCCAATACTGACTGTAAGTATAGACTGGTATACGAAGTGAAACGAAAAACAACAGAATTTCTTATATTCTCATTAATAATGTTTGATTGAAAACAATAAACTCTTTTTGTTTCTCAAAAAACAAATTAAATGCCGAAACAAAAGTGAAGTCTTGACGACAACAAAAGTTCTTGACTTCACTCCTGCTATACCTCTCGACCGACTGAGACATTAATTCAGATTTTTCTCTCTCTTTCGACGTCGACTCCTATCACGACAGAAGAGAGAGTTCAGATTTGTATCCGAACACTTCAAACGCTGAGGATTCATGTTTTTGGGTTACTATTGGATACCAGGAATAGATTTCCGCTCCTATTATTCAGCTCTATATTTTCAATACTTTTGCGCAAAACTTTATTTTCAATAAATATTAATTAAAATATTTTTTTCGTAACTTTTCTTATAGTAATGAATAATAAATGCAAAAAATCTTTTAATGCTTTTATTATACGAATGAATGACTCGTTAATTGTTTTTGACTCTAATTATTATCGGATATAATATAATTATAGTTTTAATATTTGACTTATATTATGAAAATGTCTATTCTTTTGGCATTTATTCGATTCATCTCTGCATCAGTTTAGAGCATAAATGATTGCCATTTGCTTCTTGGAAATAATTGACATGGATGACAAAATATATTGTAATTAATAATTATTGAAAAAAGTTTTGCCAAAAGTATGACTGAAAATATAGCTGAATAATAGTAGCGAAAATCTACTATCCAATGGTTATCTATGTAAAAGCCTGACCAGTTTTGTTCGAAATGTTTTGGTCTACGACTGTGCTTGATGACTTTGATTCTGTTGTATTTACACACCTTTAAAATTATGACTGTAGAGGATTAGCCAGAAGTCCTTACCGATTATTGTTGAGCAGGCTGTTTTTTAATTCTTGAAAAAAAAATTAAAATTTTGAATCAGCCAATCAGAGCACATGATCATGTTCAGGGTGCAACAATTAAATGCACTCTCGCTCAGCAACAATCGGTAGGAACTTCTGGCTAAACCTTTATGTGAGCAGTGAATCTGCAGGCCATTCAAAATACGGTACAGCCGACCGATCTTCGAAAACATAACCCAGTACAATCGTTAAAAGATCCACAATTAACTTTAGACCCTGTACTCTACATGATACAAATTTTCATTCGTATAAATGAAAAAATAAATCAATACTTGAAATGCAAATTATATTTTATTTAATTAATTATGAATTAAAACATAATTAACTAATTTATGGCAACTTTTATATTCAAACAACAAATCAATTGCGATATAAAACACATTAAAAAAAATAATTTAAATAATTATTACGAATCGAAATCACATTAAATACATTCAAACGTTTGGTTTTGTCACACATTTGACACAAATTTATTCCTAATTCAGTCACGACTTCGCGAATCCTGTGTTTCCAACCCATGGATATGTATGAGGACAGGGCTGACACGTTTTTAAATATCTGGGACCGTTCTTGGAGCCGACATTGCATATGTTAGGGTGCAAACAGGCCTGGGGTCGGTTCTGGGTGTGAGTAGCCGGGCACATCCAGGCCTGCGATTTGTTCATCTCGTGGACGGGCTTTGGATTTCGCATCCATTGGATTGCCTGCCATTTGGTCATAAAGTAGACGTCTTTATGTTTGAGCAGTTCGTCGATGACCCGGATGTAGCCTCGCTTGTGGTGCTCAGTGTTAAACCAGGCCGAGTGGTAGTACAGACCGAACGGCGCTCTATTCGACTCGTAGTGACGCTTAAAGTTCTTTATTATCATATCGTAGACACTGTCCTCATCGGTCGGGTTAGAACAGGCGTCACCCATAGAGCACCGGCCGCCGCGAAGGTCGTGCCACATGACCATGCCGATCTCCCACAGGCCTACACCAAATTCAAATGAAGTCATTTTATTAATTTTGTTGTTTTAGTAAATCAGTTGAATTCAATTGAAAAGCATTTCTTAATTAATTCGTAAATTATTTCATAAAATAATTATTTTCGTAAACTGTAATCAAATAATTTTAGTAAATCTTTTGGAATAAATATATTATACCAAGGTATATTGACGGTGAAAAAATAGAAGACGCAATATGTTTGTCTACTGTACATATAAATAATTATTTATACAGAGGATCAAACTTTTTTTAAATCTATTATTTTGTTTCGTATATCTTATAAAATAATTATTTATTGAATTATTATTTTTTCAGAAAATCTCAAATTTTTTATAAATTAAAATTTGTTTAGACCTGGAAATGATTTGGTAGGACAGGGAGCTATCATGCATTCGTGATTGGAAGCGAAGTCCAGTGTGAATGGCCAGAAGGGAGGGTTGTTTTCAAAAATGGGCATGGTGGAGTCGTAGGTGAAGTTGGCCTCGTACAGCATCTCGAACTGCTTATTGCCGCCTCCCTGCAGGAATGGGGCTCTCATGCCCCGTATGTCCTCCAGGTTGACGCCCCCGTACAGGTGCAGTATCTCTCTCTGGCCATTGATCTCTTTAAACCATTGGTTTTTACTGAAACGTTCGCCAAAACTATGACTATATTTGAGTAGAAAAACAATAATTAAATAAATTATTAATTAATTCATTATTTGTGTCAACCCTTACGTCACTGAATGCGAAGCCATTTCATGGCCTCTGGAGTAGAGTGTCTGCACCTGACCATAGTCTGTCCACTCGTGCGACACATAGAAAGTGGCTCTAATCGGACAGCCATTAGGATTGGTTCTGTGCGGTTGGAAGATCTCCTCGTAATGGTGCCAATTGATGTCATTGATGGCGTCGTCGAAAGTGATCAGAACTATTTGTGGCACTTGACTGACAGGCAGTCCAGCTATCGGTGCAGACAAGCGGTCAATATATAAGTTTTGGTAATTTCAACAAATCTTATAATCATAATAAAAACTTTCTCTTAAATACCGGGTATATCAGCGCCGGCACAGAAACAGTCGGGCAATCGACACGACCTCTGATTGCAGGCAACGGCTGCTGAATAGGGTTCGGGCGTTCGGTATATCGGAAGCGATCTTTGAGGAACTGTCTCGCGTCTGACTGAAGCCACTTGTGGTTCAATAGTATATTCCGGTTGTATTGGAATCGGATTAATGGTTCGGCTGTTTGTGTTGACCAGACGTCTGTCGTTTCCGCTTTGATAGCCGTTCTCCGGATTCGTAACCCTTTGCCGCTCAATCCGTTCGGTTGTCTCACGTCTGGGGGCAGGAGTTGTCGCTCTAGTAGGCTGTGCAGTGGCCACAGGCATTTGACGCCTGCTCTGGTTGGGGTACTTGGGTGAAGAAGCGGTCTGTTGTATGGCTGGAATGCGCTGGAAGTCTATCTGATCATCGATTGGTATTTCCTGGACTTGAGTTCTGTTGTTAACAATTATGTGAATCCTTTGTCGCGGAGTTCTTGTGTTAGGTCTCTGCGAGGGTTCGGCCGGTTTTGGATTATCCCTGACATTCAATCCTGTGGTCAACACTTGGTGTTGAAGCGGAACGTATTGCTGGCGTTGTGTCGATTCCCACCTACTGTTCCCGCGGCCCGACTGAGGGTTTGCTAACTGTGTTCTGTTGAGCAAAACAATCTGATTCTGTGTTAAACCTCTTCTCGTATTGGACTTCAATTCAGTATTAATTGGTTTAACGAAAACATCCACTTCTTCGCCCGGATTCTGGTCCTGAGCTACCAGTGCGAACAGACTGCCCGGTCCGTCATTGAGGTGAACGCCTCCGTTCTCGTCGATTATGGCAGTGATTGCTTCGTCGAAGTTAGGACTGTGCAGGTCATCCACAGTCAGCCTATTGTTCTTCTGGGGCTCTGTTTGTATGGGATTGTTGTTCGGGTCGACTATGTCTTTGTATGTCGGGTCAGATGAACTGGACGTGACTGATATGACTGAGTGTCTGACACCGGACACACTTCGACCTAATTATTGAAATAAATATTCAAAAGAAAATTCAAATCCTTTTAATTGAAATAAAGAATTGTCTGAAGAGTTGACACTCGGATGACTCAATTGGATTAACTGTTTCTTATAATTAATACCTGTCTCTCAACACACAGATAGCCTCAAACCTATCCCATGCGACCGAATCTAACACTTATTATCTCTGAGTTCAGTGAAAAGCAAATTACAGTCTATTCAGTCCTTTCACTCTCGGTTTGAATATTTATGTCTATGTTAATTGAATTAAACAGCATTTGTACTACAGGTCACTATTTTGATTGCTACTTGGCTCTTCTAACCCTTAGGAAATGCAATTTGCTAAGAATACTGTACTGGTTCAATTATTTAAGCTATTTCTTACAAATCTATCGTTAATTTTCAATCGTTAACTGACAGAAGCGGCAAACTGTCTATCAAAATATGACCCAGGATTTCAAGCGGCCGACTTTCAAATTCTAGCTGGTATCTGTCCAAATGCCCTTGCAGAAACTCTTGCCCCATAGCTGTCAATTCTATACCTATGAGTTGTTGACCGAAATTCCTTTCTTGAGAATTAACAACACTTCTGGATCGCTGTAGATCTAAGAAGTCCTCGTTTGTATCATGGTTATTTTTATTCCTAGTATTTTGGTTTTGATTTTGATTATTATTATTATTATTACTATTTTTATTAATCAATAGGTTATCAAAATGATTCTGAACACTTCGTATATTCTCATCGTTCTGATGATTATTATTATTTTGATTATTAATTTGTTGTCTAATGTCCTCTACATTGGAGTCATATAAGGAATCACTGCTTCGATCGTCCACTGGATCTGTCAGACCATCGTTTGCATTAAGAGAATCAGAATTTTTCTTCGATTCTGTATTTGAATCTATAGTTTGCGTGAAATAAAAGAATTAATTAAATAATGTTTTGCAACAAAAGTGTATTACAATTAATGCTGTTTTGTATGAATGCAAAAAAAATTTTTAAAAATAATTCAAATGTCTTTCTGATCCAATTTTATTGGTTGTCATAAATGTTATTCAGATAACATTTGAGAAAATCTCAAAAAGCCTGTATTGTAGATCATCTTGGTTATTTCTCCTTAACTAAAATCTATAAATTATATACAGATCATATAATACATATTTCTCGTAACGAAATTCATTTTTCAATTACAGTTATTAAAAAAATTTATTCACACTATTTGTTGCTCTGAATAAATACAAAAAAATAATTTTTGGGAATAAAATAATTATTCGCTTTTATGATGAATATAACAAATAATTAAAACAGAGTTTAAATCAATATTCATATTAATAATTACAATAAGTGTTGATAATTAGAGAAGAGTGAGAATAATGAATGACCTGGAATAGTCTCAATACAATGTTTGTCTCAATACAATCAACAAAAACATTTGTAAAATATGCTAATTATTAGAAATTGTTAATTACTCACTCGTCTGACTCTAAATCACTGACTGATCATAATTTAAGTCACGCTCTGATAAAATATTTGAACCATATCTTACTCTTATGTAAAGCTAAGGTAATTGTGAAGAGAAGGCAAACAACAAGACATCACTTTATTATTCAATTGGATACAGATATTCCCTATTTTAACCCTTTAAGGTATACCCTATCAATAAATCAAATTAAATGAGCAAGATAGGCAACAAAATAATAATACTGGTCAAATTCACAAAGTACTTATTTTGATATTTGTACATCCTGGTACATTTTACCTCACTTTTCCTGTGAAGTCTGTTATCATGTTTGTATATATCTGATGTTTTCAATAAACTTGGTATATATTGGTATACTGTATAATGTAATCAATACAAACCCTCGGCCAGACAGACCACATTCCGGGGCCAATCACAAGTCTGGAGTTCGGAGGAGAAGCGAAGTCCACCCGTACACGACTCGTGCAGTGCTTCGCCGAACACACAAACAAAATATTTGGAACAGTTATTATTGTCTGCATAATAGCCGAACTGTTCCGGACACTTAAAAGCTGCCGATGACTGACTGTTTGCTTGTGTCGGCTCAGATCGAACTAAAGCTGTAATTAAATGAAAAATAAATCAAAATTTAATCGCAATCTCGACTCAAATCAAATAAATTATGCAAAATATCTGTTTATTAAGTGTTTAACGAAATTATTTTATCGACAGCTCATAATCGGTTATACATGAGCTTAATTACAGCGATTATATTCAACAAATCAATATTCGTGATCATTGATCAATCTCATTTTTTTTTCATCTAATATCGATAAATTGAGCTCAGGCCTAATTTTTAAAAAATAATTATAGCTTTCAATTAAATAAAATTTTCATTACATACAGGCTTTGCCAAAAAGATTAGCCCACATAAATTTTCACCTAGGTGTCTACCCTGACATATTTAGAGAATTTATACATGTGCATGGATACATTTAGATAAATTAAATGCAATTAAATTTAATTATTAGTTTAAACGAGAAGTTTAATTAAAAATAATAATAAATTTTTCTAATTCTGATATAATTATACGTATAATATAGTCAATAAAATTATCTCGGCTCAAATCTACAGCTATTAATTAATTGAGGAAAAGTTGGAGCAAATATTTAAATAACTTTCGCTTTATTTTCGTTGGCATTAAGAAAATGATTTCCAATTAGATTTGAAGTCTAAACGATTGTTGTTTTGATGCTTAGATCTGATACAAAGTATAATCATTTTTACAGTAATTGAAAATAAGATTCATTTGTCTCATCTCCTATTTAGGTCTCATGCGAGCGAACTGAGACCTAAATTCTTTAAATAATATCAATTATATTAGATATTATGTCAAGTTTAGAGACTATACAACAGAATAATACAATTGATTGCAGACATTGACTGCAGAATTAATTATATATCAATCGCCGCAATAGTATTATCTGTTTTGTAATCATTATTGCA
The DNA here is from genome assembly GCA_034693305.1 of Eueremaeus valkanovi. Classification (NCBI taxonomy): domain Eukaryota; kingdom Metazoa; phylum Arthropoda; class Arachnida; order Sarcoptiformes; family Eremaeidae; genus Eueremaeus; species Eueremaeus valkanovi. The sequence goes on from JAQIWA010001926.1 coordinate 12,723, forward strand.
TTTGTTTATTGAATTGAAAGTAAATACAATATAATTATAGTTTACATGAATTTTGTTTGAATATAAGGAAATGACAAAAACAACTTTCGATTTCTTGTAATCATTTTTATTTCTCTTCTCATTCAAGTGAAAGCTATCACAAAATACCATCAATTATTAAAATGATTTTTTTTCTGTTTAGCCTATTATCCAATTAATTCGTCAACAAATACAATGAAATTGTATACAAGTTTTCAGTCTCTCATAAATCAGATAATTATAGTGATTATAGTTTTTCAAGAAAATTATTGATAATATTTGTGTTGTTCTCATCAGAAAATTTTTTTAAGGCAAAGATGAAAAAAAAATAAAATAAAACGATAAATAATAACAAAAATAAGGATAAAAGTGAAGAAAATGAATAATTGGCCAAATTTTTTGATTTCAGAGATGGCCAGACTAGTCAATGGCAAACATTAGGTAGAATCCGGGTGGATTTTGTTAAAGTACAGTCAATTCTCGTTATAAGAAGCCCGGATATAAGAAACACCCGCTTATTGTGTACACTAAAAGTTGATCTGATGGACTCGACTATACCTTTATACGCTTGTTGAGTATTCTCTCTATAGTGTACTCTCTTTATAGTGTACGGATTTTGCTTGCATTTGTTCGTTTCTTATAACGAGAATTGACTGTATATTCTATCCTTTTATTAAATGCTGTAAATCTGTTCTAATAGTTTTTTAACTAGTTAATTTTCAATAAAACATACCTTATTCAATTTTTACTAATTCTGTTGTTATAATAATTAAAAATATGACTGGTTTAATTTTTTGATAACAGTTTTCTGAACAAGGTACCTCAAAATTATGTTAAGTCGTTTGAGCTTTCTAATTTTTTTGTCTGACCGTCTTATATAAGAGGATATCTATTAAAATAACTAAATTGACTAGGTGCATCTGGGTATCCTTGTTTTTAATTGAAAAAATAAATCAACTTTCTTATAATTAAATTTTATTGAATTTAATGAAAAAAATAATTATTAAAAAAAATCCATAAATTAGTTAAGAAATCAGTATTTGATTAATGAGTCGAATCTTTTCTCTTTCAAAAAAATTTAATTTCACTTCAGGTGGAAATTAAAGCAAAAAAATACTTAATTATTATTTGGAAGTGAATCAAAATTATCAAAATTAACAAAATGACCCAGAATACATATGGAATTAATATGACATTACTAATTATGCCATTATTTGTGTGATTATAGAAATATTAATATTTTATAAATGAATTTATGATTAAATCGACTCAAATATTGATATTAACACCGAATATATTATAAGCAAAATAATTGTTAATTCAATACTAAAATAATTATAAAATTAGTAAAACATAATACTTATGATTAATAATCGCAGAAAGTGTTGATAATTATATATTATTCATGAATGATCAAGATAAATATACAGATAAATATAGAGTAGATATCAATAAAATATTTAAAAAAATTCAAATTTCTCTACACTTATCTGAAAGCCGCCCAAAAGCCCCGACATATCTAATTAACTAATTGAGCTTAATTTGCAGACACCTGTCAAACTAAGCAAACCCAAGGATGACAAAGTGAACAAGGTGTTTTTATTTAAATCATTCAAAAATATTTATTTGGGTTTAATACTAGATTTGATGCAAAACAAGATAAACTTTTTGCTCAAAAATCCATTAATTATTTACAAATGTAGAGATGATTTTTATGCGCTATTGTGCCCCTGGACATCCCTATTGGAGAACTGCTCTTGGATTAGATTGAGGTCAATCGCTTAATTAGATAATAAAAAATATTATAATCGGTAAAAGTAGGCACAGATTTATCTGAAGCAAAAGTGAATATTATATTATATTAACGAATATTTAGCATAAAATTTAAATTCATTTCAATTCGACACTTAAGCCAAGCATTAATACATTGTTTATAAGCCTTGTGTTGAATAATAATGCGCTGAATATTATTTCAATGAACGATAACATCAATTATTAGTTGTAAATAATTTTTTTTCGTATCGATGTATAACTAATGAAAGAAACAATAATTTTCTTTACAATAATTATCATTAATATCGCGATTATTCAACTGTTAATCAAATACTTTAATATAATGCAACAAAATATTAATTTTCATTATCTTAAGTATGTTTTTTCAAACAATTTTTTATCTAAAAAATAATTTTTCTAAAAATTATATATATTTATAGAAAAATTTTAGAAATAAAATTTAATTGAAAGAGAAAATTGTAGAAAATAGTATTCGGGTATAATTGATATCAATTAAGATGTTAAACAACATAATTATTACAAAAAGGGGGTAGGGGTGCATTTGAATCGGTGACAATTTTTAGGCAAAATCATCAGCCAATAGCTGTTTGGGCACACATTCATTAGTATTTAATGAAAATAAATATTAGCCAGATTAATCATTGGACAGACTGTATATAATATTGTTTTTGTTTTCATAAAATTATATTAGGGGAATCCATTAGTTTCCTCGCCGAATATCGGCTAAATTGTAACGTTCTATTTGAAAGGGTTCGCATTGTTTTAAATCGAATTCCATTTAGTGGTTAAAAGAATAGATATTTGACATTAAATTTCTTGGAATAAAAGTTGATACCGATGATCTGCCACAATATCTGATCCCATTCTCGATAAGATACTCATAAGGCATTGTATACGCTCTTAGTTTCGGAAGGGCAGTATGGCCACCGAGGCAGCCAAAAACATTTGCTCTGTTTATGGTGA
>JAQIWA010001927.1:0-15496 GCA_034693305.1 Eueremaeus valkanovi
AAACTTGATCAAATCTTGAGCCACTATAAGCAACGCAAAGCATTTTTATACCCTGAATCAAAGTTGGTGACCTAAGCTGATCAGTGACCAACAAAATAGAGCTCAGTTTCCGACCCAACTCTGGGAAACTTCAAAGGGGTCAAAACAAATGATCCCGAATGAAGTGCGCGAGTTCTCAAAATATAAATGGTTTGTTTGCAGAACTAAATCGCTTTCAACTCATTCTTTGCAAATATTAATCGCGTTTTTGCAAAATTAAATCGTCTTTCGGTTTAATCGTTGTTTCGATGTTTGCTTCACTGTATGACTCAATGCTTAACCGGTTGAACGGGTGATGCTTTGAATTAGCGAACATCTGTAATGTTCAAATGTACCTGTGCTCTTATTATTATTATGTTCGGACATATTTAAGCCACTATAAGAGATGGTAGGGAATGGTTTGAGTCGACACACGATTAATATACTTCTGATTAATGGAAACTATTGACTGATTCTAACAAATCTTATTGGAAGCACATCTGAAGACCGTTTCTTAGCACTAGATTCTTGTGTCAGCGCAGGTCCATTCGAATGACAAACTCTGTTCCAATATTTAATGAATAATTGAATTGGATATGGACTGGCAATTAAGTGGGCTGACAGTTGATACTAGGGCTACGTATTTGTGTCTGGTACCTTTTTCAGACCACAATAAATCTTTAAAGTGATGATTGCATAAAAAGAGTCCGGGTATGGCTATTATACCTGTACTAGTAGTTCTGTTGTCATACTTGATTACTATTAGCGCAGTTATATTTAAGTACTCATTGTTTAAGTTGTTTGAAAGTCATTGAGAATTGGTTTTAATCTGATATTACTTGAGAATGTGCTCGAAATGATTCTGGTCAACCTTTGACCTTGGTCAAATCACCTATAGTTTGAGCATATTCTCGGCCGTCCATAAGGCTAAACAAAATACATATACACTTATGTGTGTATTCGAGCCAATCATATATTTATTTTATTGAATCAAAGCTGAAAAGTAGTGTCAAATATAGTTCACTCAACACAGCAGTAGATCTCATAAAATATGACAATTATTGCAATTTTAAAATTGATCTCCGAAACTCTGTCGTCACAATCAGTTTAGCACCAGGTTGTTTTCGATCACTTTAAAGTTCTGAAGTCAACCGGCTTAATGCAGTGGTTAGATTAATCCCGGACTCCTGGGTCAGTGTTTGACCCAATTGTAAGCACAAACAAAGCGATAATAAACTCGAAAATAACTGAATTCATACGATTTTATGACTGATCGACAATTTGTGTATCAATTAATGGATTGAATTTCGAGGAAAGGAGAGGAATGTTCTGTAATACGATCGGTCAGACTCTAGACAACTGACACTACAATACAATATTAAGTTTAAAGAAAATGTAAGCAATAATTGGTTTATACAATAGTTTTAATAATACAAAAGTATTTATTTATCAATAATTAAAATAAACAATTAATGACACAATTGTCCGATTGATTGGCTTTTATGGCACTCTATAACAAAATTAAGTTTTATATAATTTTTATCGTTTTTAGCAAAAATCCGTATTTTTGTTCTTCTGATAAACTGACGAATAGTTTTAATTTTTAACTACATTTTGATTGTTGTACACAAACCGGGAAAATATGATTTGCACTGAAATATACTTTTAATATAAGTTATATATTGTATAGTAATCTGAAAATACTGTCTGAGCCCAGAGTTATCACAAAAACATATTATATTTTCCATTTAAACTCAAACCCATTGAATAAATGCAAAACAATTAATAACACAATAATTGATATAAAGAACACATTTGTTAATAGAGTCGAAGAATAGTAGAAAATAAGAACAGATTTCGAGTGAATTTTTGAACTTAAATCAGGATTTCATCGATTATTGAATACAAAAGAGTACTAAATCACTAAATTGTTTGCCTTTACTTCAAAATTAAATTTAAATTATAAATCAATTCATAATAAAGACGAGTTGACTGAAGGCTAATAATATTAATAATACAGTAATAATGAAATCGGAATTTGCATAGAATTATACAATTAGTTCCTATGCTATACAATAGAATCCAATTATATCTAAATTGTGTTTCAAATCTCAAATAAAAGGATTTAAATTAAAATTCAATAAAATTTTAAAGAATTAAGTAATAAATGGCAAAAGAGTTCAACGATTTAATCGATTCAATTGATTACTTGTATTATATTTTTGTTAAAATATATGATATTTTCGTATTTCGCTTAGAAATAAAACATTCAGTGAATGAGTGAGAGATAAAAAAAATATGATTTAAAGTATAAAATAGCGAAAACGTGTCGTCTTTTAGATTAAGTGTTCAACAGAACAGTCAATGCTTTCGTTACAAACAGATAATGAAAATATGAATAAATATTTCAATATTTTTATCGAATTCTCATTTCTATACTAACTCTCAATTGGAGTGAAATCAATGAAAAGTAGTCTCGGATTGAGTCGAATGATATGTCAGAACCTGTAATATAATATACTTTTCATTTCATAGGATATATAGACAACAATTGGCTTTCGAATCAAAGCTACGAATAATAGAAAAGTTATAAAAATCTAAGATTAGAGCCAATAGTTGTGGAAAACTCTGTCTCCGCTTACAAGTGAACCCAATTTACTTCTGGTTAGAACTGGACTCAACTCCAGTTCCAATTCATTTCATATAAACATTGAATCAAAACAAATGACTCAATCGAACAGTTCTTTTAACGAATAGAGTTCAGCAACAAATGTATCCAAAAATTGATACAAATATTAAACCAAAATTCAATTGTTGTACGGCTTGAGTAGAGCCTGCAGTTTGTCTCCGCTTTGATCTGTATATCAAAACAATTATTAATTAAAGTATTAGTATTTAAGTCTATTCGCACCAAATATATGAGCGTTTGAGCCAAACCATTGACACTCCGGCACAGTTGGGCCCTTCTGTGCTCAGTGACATATGACAGTGACAGTGCTTAGGCGAACACATATTTTTATGAATCTACTGTACACTGTACAGGGTTACAATTATTAGACGCAAACTTTTAAATCGTGCGCACAGAAAACCACAGGGGGTAAAAATCTGAATCTGGTGTCATTTTGGCAATGGATACTAGAGTTTTATGAAATATACCCACTAGACTCGCAAATGTAATCTAGTATCAATTGACAAAATGATGAGTTTTATAATTTCTCTGAATAACTATAGTTCTAATGAAAAATTGAACGGGGGTTCAATTGGTTGACCGATTCTTTATAAGTACCCTTTTCTGTTCTGACATTGTAGACATGACAACTCAAATGTTTTGATTAACTAGCTATTTAACACAAAAAAAATAGCAGTGTAATCTTGTTTGCTGTAACTTTTTGTATTTTTCTCCAACAAATTGAAAAATACACATGGTGATTGATACCATTGTTGAATATAATTCAAAAACTATCACCTTGTCCACATTATGTCTCAAAAGCAACACAATTTTCCAAAATCGAACTACGGTAATATACTACATGCGTTGTCACTTGAAAACTAGTAGTGAAGTCATTTTGAAAATTTTATAGAATAAACCTCCCTATCCCTTGTTAAAATGAGACCATGTTCAGATTACTATCCCTTGTAGTTTTTCTGTACGAGCGCATTTAAATATTGCGTCATAAAAAACTAGTACTGTATGTGTTGAGTGCACAGTTCGATGGGTCAAACGCTCAGAAGCATTGCGAGAGCGAGACGTACCTGTGCTCAGTTCAACCGAATACATGGCTTCGTCGGCAACATTGCGGACGACGTCGTCGGTGACTAATATGCGTATCCCTGAGGGGCCGGACAGACAGATTCGGCTCAAATTGATTTTGTTGTTCGACAGCAAAACAGAACTGAGTCTTGAGTTCAACTCATTTACGGTTAGGTTTTCCAAATAAACTGCGCGAAAGACTTCGTCCGATTGGGAACAGACATAGACCGTGAGTCGGGGTCTTATGGTTCGCGCGTGCAGTGCATTGTAGAGTCGGATGCCATCAGTTAAGCCACAGATTTGGATCAGGTCTTCACGCGTTAGTCTCAGAATGTCTGCGCCGGAAAAGTTAGAGAACGTTCTGCTATAGGCGCCGAAGCGGTTGGTCTGCAACCATTTGGTCGTCTGGTCGGCGTCCGAGTCGGGCAACAGGGCTCGAACGCCACTTCCAGTTCCTAATGACTGAGTGTTTGGCAGAGAATTATTGGTCAAATCCAGAGTCGAATCGCTTTCGGAATAACTATTGATTGCAATCGGTTTCGGAGTCGAACTGTTCTCTGGAGTTAAGCACTTAATCGAGTCATTAGTTTTGGAAACTATACTCTTGTTTGGGGTTATCGTCGAAATGGAAATGGAGTTCGAGTTAGAGGTAGTCTGAGATGACGGCGAACTTGAGGTGCAGTTACTGAACGAAAACAACGAGTCTAACGGACAGTCGATAAATATGGTGGCGTCGTATGAGGGCTGGAACTTCTCCTGTTCCGAGTGAGGCTTTTTGCTCATCTTCTCCCGATCCGTCTTATGCTTCCTGTCGGCGCCCTTAGGCTTAAACACCTTGACCTGACAGGAGGCCGCGTGAAGGCATGAGGCGGGGCTGTGCCCGTTGTGCGGGTAGGTCTCAATCACTATCCGGAAGGGAACGCCTTTCTCTCCGCCGTGTTTTTTGGGCGTGAATTCAGTGCTAATGCAGTTGACCTGAAGTGCAACCAAATTGTTATCAACGGAACGAATGCTGTTCACAGCGATTGTGTGTTCCATACCTTTACGAAAACACCCGTCTCTTTGGTCGGGTCCCAAAAGAACTCACATCTGTTGACGTCCTTCGGGTCATCGAATATGTCGTGAACGCCGTAAGAGAGCGGGACATCGATCTCAAGGATCCGTTCCGAAGGTCTCTGATGTTTCCACTGCGAGATCAGCTCCTTTTCCATATACTGGAGTCGTCTCTCTTGAAAGCCAACCCTAAGAATCGTCTTAAGCATTATTCCTCTCATTTCCGTCAGATCTCCAACTTTTTTGAGTTTTATTTCATACGACTGGCCTATAATGGAAGACAACTTGAGTGTGCATTCAATTGGAAGCGCAACTAAAGGAACGGAAGAGCAGTCAAACCCTGATTCAAGTAAGTCATGGTCTCCTCGTGCACTTTCACAGCCATACTGGTGGCCGCACCCAACACATACTGGAATTTGGTGGCACTCCTTGTGCTCATCGAACTGGACGGGACCACATCGTGAGTCACAGGCGATGAAGAGCTCCCGACGTATTGTTGGGCCAGGATTTGGGACAATACCGAAGACGTGGTCGGAGTGGGGGTCGAAGAGGAAGAGGGAGACGAAGCCGTCGAATGCGACTGATTGGTCACTTCGACTGCAGTTATGCGCAGATCGGGAACAGAAGAACTGTGCCGGTGCTGACAACGAATATCATTAGCGCAGTCATCGTTGCACTCGTCGCCAGTCATGTAGTTATTGTTGGATAAGAGGAACCGATTGTTGTGTTCGCTTGCATTGAATTCCCTGTCATTACTCAAACAGAACCGTTTGATAGCAGTGGTCACGAGTTCGTCTTCGGCCCCGTAGGCCAGTCGGTTCTTCTTGCCGTGAACTACAGCGATCGGTCGGTTAGTCTCGTCGCCAGTCGTGTGCAGCAAAGGACTGCTCCCATTACTCCTGTCGGCCCCCGTCGAGGCCTCCCCTGCAGACTGAGTGCTGCGCGCGTTGTGGTGGCTGTGCGAGGAATGGCCGACACTATTGTGCTGGTGATGATGGCTGTGATGGAGATGACTGTTCATGTGGTGGCTGTGGTGATGGTGTTCGTGCTTTAGAGCACTCAAGTTGGGTAAAGCCATCAGTGCTTCGCTATTGGACGGAAAGGCACTTATGGTTAGCCAAAGGACAGACAGATGTAGTGATTCACACAATTACCTCATATTGAATGAATTGATTCCCAATTCCATTCCCAGACCGGATAGACTGCCATCAAAATCGGCGGCCAATGCATCGTCGATGTCGTCGACCCCAGACCAGTGAACCGCAGCAGTCATTTCACCCGCGTTTGGCTGAGTCTCCACTGAAGAGGACTTTCCCGAAGAGTTCTGTTGACAATAGAGAACAGATTTATAGCAATGGTATTAAAGCTACGAATAGTTAATACAATGCCATTCAGTTCAGAGGCACTGAATCCGAGAAAAAGCAAATGTAATCCAAGTTCAAGATCTATGGGTTGAGACAACTCGAGAGCTCTTATCGTTAAACACGAGTCAAACGAGAAATGATTAAAAGATTATTTATATATATATTTGAAAACACTTTCTAATAATTTAATTAAATTAAACTAAAAAATAGAGCCAATGATAGACTCATAGAGTGATTGAACGACGCATTCATTTCAAGAGAGATCAGGTTTTTGTGTCATCCGATGTATTGGTTATTATATAATATAATATAACATAATATCTAATAATTTATTATTAATTCTAAACATATATTAATGTAAACTCCAATCGACTCCTGAACGACAATATAGAGCAGAATATATGTAACAAATAATCAATAATTGGTTGACTTTGTTCTCCAATAAACACAAATCAAAAGACTATATAAACAGAGAAAATCATATTTAGGTCTAAATTCATAGACATATCGTATGAATTGAATGGACTTGTAGTCAATCGGAGTATAACTGTATTTAGAGTTTGAGAACAACTCTTAGTTTGAGAATACATTGACTTTAAATGATTGCAAAGATTTGAGAATTAGTGTAAATAATATTTGATTGAATCGATCGGACAATCGATTGGAAAGTTCACTAAATCTACTCCAATGTAGACATACTGTAGATTAGACTAAGATTTGGCAGACTTTTAAATATAAAGTCCGAAATCCATACAAATGTGACGATTATTACAGTCTTATTGACAATACTAATGGTAAGCATTGAATGCATTGAATGAATTGAAAGCCAATTAATTATATTTAGTTATAATTGACTCACAATTAGACTGAGAGTGAGTGACAACAGATATGAGTATAGCTTAGGATTGTGTTAGACATGAAATGAAATGAACTTAAGATAGGATTCGGTTATCTCTATATTGTTTACAATAACTGATTCATCTGTTTGTCTGATTCAAAGTCTGTTTACTCAGAAATAACTAATATTTGTTGAAATGTAAACAATTGTGAGAATAATAACAAGCATTAGAACACGTGAGACAAAGACCTACAGACGTGAACACAGGACAGGGAGGAAAGGCAGTCAACAGATAACATTATAGCCGTTATAGCCATTCAATTGAATCAAATGCTTAGACATTCAGATAATGTGGACATAGATTACAATCAATTGATTCAATTATTACTGAAAAAACTGAACAAATCTTTCATTTGATTGGAGTTGAGGTCAATTTAATATACAATTTATAGGACACGGATCGTAAAGTAGTGGAACTTACGTACATTTAGTGTTGAATATTGAGATGAAGTGCAAAGACTGTAAACTCAATGAAATGAATGTTCACTTCATTTAAATCATAATAACATTTGATTTCCTTTTTATCCATTTTTTTGTCCAATCGTTACAAAACTGGAGAACTGTTTGCCCGACATATGTGTAGTGACTGACCATTGCGTCAATGCTTACGCAACTATAATATTAATATGCGTTCAATCACTTAATACACAGTATGTAATATACTCTTATTGGCCAATCACTGGTTCAGCGATGGTAGGCATACCGTTCCCCTCTCTGTTTACTGTCCATAAACACTGTCTGCGCAGTCACTATTGCTGTACTGGCGTAAGAGCTTTCCCACTGCCAAGATAATATATTATATGTTTGCTGGGTGCCGCTTCTATTTAATGGTGAATTACCAAATAAAAATATGACCCAGAGCTCTGATTGGCTCATCTAAAATGTAGCACTGATTCAACAATTAAATTGGAGCCGCGCTCAGCAACAATCTGAGCCAACTGTGGCTAACCTATACATTGCACACACACTAAGCATTGAGTCATACAGTGAAGCAGACATCGAAACAATGATGAAACCGAAAAATGATTTAATTTTGCAAAAACGCGATTAACACTGAATACAGTATTTGCAAGCAATCAGTTGAACGCAATTTAGTTCTGCGAAAATCAAAAGAAAAACTCTGTATATCGTTATGATTGCCAAACAACTTATGCATACCAACCAATTGACCCCTATTTCCTGAGCGCACGTACTTTGTGAATGAGTCAACAGATTTGTGTTACGAATCACGTGAACACGAATTTCGAATATTTTTTTAAATGATTTCATTAAACGATTGAATGAATGACTGAATGACTGAACGACTGAACGAATAGTTGTATTCATTGTATTATTGACTACTAATGAGAGCTTTGAGTCTAAGCCCGACTGCGAACACAATGAGCGCATTGTTTGACTCAATGCTCAGTTATATAAGGATTGAGAAGAACTCGAATAAAGTATTCGTCGACAGATCGGCCATCAGTGCTCTCCAGTACCAACAGATCATGTCGTCCGACGTGTGCATACCTGTGCCCAAAGTCAATGTGCCTCCGCTGAAGATCAGAATACGCAGAGCCAGTGCTCGCAACACATCCAATGCCTCCAATGCCTCCAATGCCTCCAATGCCTCCAATGCCTCCAATGCCTCCAATGCCTCATCCAATGGTAGTCTCAGAAGAAGTGAAGACAATCTGAGAATAGTGTTGAATGACATGAACACCGGTTCCAATGAGACAAACGTTGCGCTCAATAGTCGGTCCAATCGATTGACTACTGATAAGCAAATGAAGCGAAAGAGTGAACCAAACGATCGAAACGATCGAAACGATGAGTCGGTTTCGAAAAAGAAGTCGAAATTGGATTCGAGTAATGAAAACAATATTAATGTCAGTATTAGTGAAGACATGAAAAACAAAGAAAACAAAAATAACTGCAATTTAGAGCTCTCTCGGGTCATAGGGTTACCCAATATGGGGAACACCTGTTATCTCAACTCTATTATTCAGGGTTTGCCACAACTCATGAGTGCAGTCAATGCATAGTCTCTTCTAAACTATTGTCTTATCTCTTATCCAACAGTCCTTCGAATAACTCCCGGATTCACACAATTTGTGTGCTTTTTGAACGAAACCATTGAAAACAAGTCCAACAAAAATAGGAATAAATTGAAGAAATCGGACAAAGAGTTGATGACATCATTACACGCAGTCTGTTCTCAACCAATGATTCAATGATTGATTGAATAAAATATTTTATAAAATCTTTAATTTGTTCTCATTTTTAGCTTTTTGTCAATTTCGGTGATAACGACGCGAATGGCGACAAAACTACCGGTTCTGACAATGAGTCCAAAATCGGATCACTTATTGAGTCAAAACATTTGAAGTATTTTTCGATTAAATTGTTTTGAAATTGAATTTAATTGAAACCAATTTCTCGAACAAAGAGATCGATTCGAGTTCGGACAACAACACGATTCGCATGAGTTCCTCAATTGGTTGATAACAGAGCTCAACGATTACGCGGAAGTCCTGTTCCCTCACAAAGCGAGTTCGTATTCTCGAAACGGAACCAAAACCCGGAGCAGTGCTAAGGGTTGGAACAGAAGAGTCGGTAGTTTCCAGAACTTCAATGGAGTAATGCTTCGGAACATTATGTGCAGTGAATGCAAGCGCAGCAGTTCGACCGACGACTCCTTCGCTGACATACAGATCCCTCTCTGCGCTAATGAGGAGACCATTGAGGAAGAGGTGACTGACGTCTGCGAACTCAAGTCGTTTACAGATATAATCCATAGAAAGGATTACCTCAAAGACGACAATCAGTTCGACTGCAGGAACTGCTCGAAGAAGACCAACGCATCAGTGGTCAACTCGATTAAGATTCCGCCGAAAGTACTGATCATTTTCATCAAAAAGCCTTTCGATTACAACCCGAAGATCACCAGAAACTCGAAGCCATTGAAAAAGTTATTCAAAGTTCCCCTAAATCTGGAATACTCTTCAAGCGATCACTCGATTGCGTACTCTCTCTACGCGTTTGTAGTGCACAGCGGCTCCAATATAAACAACGGTCACTACTATGCGGTCATTGACTCCTCGCTCGACACCCAAACCAAACGAACGAATTGCGAAAACAAGTCTTGCAATTGTGGTCGCAATGTGTTGGCGAACATCGGGTGGATTAAAGTGAATGACCACAGAGTCAGTCGACTTAATGGGCAACACCTGAACCGACTCCTGGAGGAGGAGAGCATCTCATCGACGCCTTATTTGGCGTTTTATCAGAGAATCGATTAATGCTTTCGTTTTTATTGTAATGTTTTCTCTTTTAATCTCTTTATTTGTATTTCATTTTTACTTACTTTCCATTCGTATAACATTTGGATTACTTTTAGACTTATTATAAACCGATTCCTATTATCATACGATTCCTTTGTATTCTAAGACATACTTAAAATGAATATATTTTGAAATTTTTGTTTTCTTTTTTCTGACGAATATATAAATAATTCCAAACAATAGACTATTTTTGTACTGAAAATGTGATTAATATTAATAAAAATTAAGTCATAATTAAAAATAAATTTGAATTAAAATTCGTTATATTTTCAAAAAAGCGAAACAAAGATAAAAACATTTTTGTTTTAAAATACAATTTATTTTATAGTATTATTGATTCAAACGTAAACTTATTTACAATTTATAAACAGTTTTAGAAAAACTCAATCAAAACATAAATATATTATTTATTTTTAATGTTTATAATACAAAGAAAATTATTTCTATCGATGAGTCAAATGTAAAATGCAATTGAATAACAGTTGAGGGAAAGGGAGAGGAAGAGGGAAAGGGGAGGGTAGGGGAGAGAGAGTGGACGGAAATGAGTTCACAAGTAAAGCAATTAATTTGAACGAAATCTGAATGACTTTCGTATCAGTCAATCGCTAAACGCATTGTCAAGACTACAGATCAGAGAACAGGAGAACAGGTATGCAATGCAAGTAAAGTTCTAAAGATATGAATATTATTTAATAAATCCTTTTTAGATGTAAACTCGTTTCTGCCCTTCCCTTCGTTAATCAATTCAAGTCTTTTGGTTCAACGGATCCATACTTTCAATGGCGAACTCGTCGTTACCGAACGATAGGCCGCGACTGAAGCCGTCCTGTAATGCAATCCAAATATATTAAGCATTTATTTGATTAAACCAATGACTGAAGTAATCATTTTTACCCGCATTTCAGCCAATTTCTTATCGATAGCACCGATAGCTGTCTCGAGTTCCTGAGCGCCAAACATTCCCATTCCGAACGGGTCTTTGGCACTGCTCTCCGAAGTGAACGGTTCGCTTCCGAACAAGTCTTTTGCCGACCCGTTCACTGAATGGCCGTTTTCAGTGATCGCCTCGACTGCAAACCCATTGGAATCGTTTGCGCGCGGATTGAAGTCCTCTTCCGTCTCATTAAAGCTAAGGTTTTCTAGTTTTCGGCCGACAGTTGGCTTCGTTTGGGTTATGTCTAAGTCCAACAAATTGACGGTTGGGTTGACAGAGAAACTGCGGTTAAGTGTTCGCGGAAGAGCACTGGGAGGGGGTTGTAGTGGTGGCAATGCCGGTGCACGTGATTTGTTCTCTGCATTATTATGGCTCGAATTGCCGTTTAATACTGGAGTTGGTTCGGGATTACTATTGGTCTGAATATGTTGTGCAGAAAGGGGTTTAGCTTTAGTGCCGTTTTGTTCCAATTCATTGAGTTTTGCCCTCAAATCGCAATTTTCGAGTTCCAGTTCGCGAACCCGTTTCTGAAGTATCATTAGTTGTCTTTTCATTTCCAAATCCCGGCCCGAAGTCTCTAAAAACTTACGATAAGCCAAATCGAATGCCTGTCCTATCGTTAACGTTATCTCTTCGGCCAACTTATCGCTTACGAACACAAAACAGAAGTGTTTCTCACAATCAGACTCTTTGGCGATAAAACTGAAAAACTTTTTCTCCGACTTGTCGTCAGCACAGTATGAAATCCGATGCAAAGGGAACTGATGGAAGATCTTCTTCGATTTGGGCTCTTGGATGGCAACCCCATCGATCGATATCGTCAGCTCTACTTTCGGTGTTTTCGAACCTATCAGTCAGTGTTAAGACAAGTGAAGACAATATTCAAAAACCGTTTTATTATAATATTTGAAATAATTTTGTATTAATATATTAGGGATCGCCAGCTCTTTGATCCCAGGGTAGGGAGGGTTTTGGAGAGACCGAAATGGCAGACAGAAATTGATAAAAATTGTTCAGTAATCGGTTTTTAACCTTGAACACAATTTGCTTAAATTAGTCGCAATTATTGTTTTTTGTGTATTAGGGCTCAAATTCGGTGAATTTTGTACTCAAGCTAATTGGCATATTGAAGCAAAAAGTCCTAGGGTAGTTTGACTCAGGCTCAAAATCACAGTGAACGGTATTTTGCTAATTATCAAAACCTAAGGAGTATTTTGTTATAACTTATAACCCCCCCCCCCTGGCCATCCATACTTGTATATCGTGTTGTTTAATGTCTTTAATATAAATCTCAATAATTTGTCTCAACTTTGAAATCGAGTATAAGATTCGAAATCCTATTCTAAGAGGTATTCAATTCTTGTTTTCAAATATCAATTAGTTCTCACATTAATCGACGAATTGAGTCAAAACATTATAAAGTAGTTATAGTTATAGTCATTATAATAGTCTTAAGAATTTAAATATTCAGATAATAGCAGAGATGAGTCATTGAGAGACAGATTCAGGGATACAGTAGTCGTAGAGCAACGGAGTATCAATGAAATGCTCTCCAAATGTGGTTATCAAATAATAAGTTAGTAATCATTATAAATATTTCTATATTTGAATTGAACTGTCATTAGGTTCGGGCTATTTTCAAAACAATTGGCTCCATTCGAGTCCATTGCCTCTATTTGTTGTAAAACAGGCAAAACGTTAATCAGTTTATTAATTAAAGCAAATCCAATGAATGTTAATCTCTATTAATCTAATCGTTTCAAACTTATTCAACTGATCTTAGTTTTCGGACCGGCACAGGCCATACACGCCATACAGGCCATACTGCGGTCATATTAAATGAATTTCTATATTTAAACAAATTTATGTAAAAATGTCTGTAAACGATACGAAACCAATACATAAGTGCAGAGAAGGCTATATATTATAGGATTTAATAATAATAAGAATAATAATAATTCTGAGAAATATGAATGAATGCAAACATTAGTTATTGGAATGACTTTCAAAGTTAATTCAAAATTATACTGAAATACAAAGTATTCTACACTATTGTATACTACTGTATACTTAAGGTATAACTAAATGGTTAATAATAAATAAGTTAACCTTTGATAAAATTGTAATACTGTGTAGCAGTACTACTGTAGTACAAGCACTGTATGAAAATGCACCCAAAGATATGCTAAACTAAACTAAAAACTACTGAAAGTCTGCAAAACATTTGATTGAGTTTCGACTCTCTATTGATTGCAAACAATTGAATGTATTTTTAAAACGAAAAGTAATTAACTTTGAAATACCTTCAGCTCTCTTGAGATGTTGATTGAATTTAAGTTTTCTGATGCCTTCCTTAACCACATCAATACCCTTGGGCTGATCGACATCAGTGTTGCCCAAAAACTATATTCAAATCAATTATTAATAAAAATAAATATTTTTAAGAAAAACTGATTGAACGCAAACTAAGACATACTTTCACTAAATAGGCGACATGACCTCTGACCAGAGCTTCGGGTGGATGTATCCAGGTGTTTTTCGATGAGCCCTTTAAATTATTTACACTTTTATTTCCATTTTGAGCCCATTTTAATAGTGAACTTTGTTTTATCATTGCTTTCAGTTGTGTTCTGTCGATAGAAATCACTTATATTTAGATTAAAATTCATTTTAATTAAATTAATAATAAATTTAAACTTTAAAAAGATCCGGATTATTCGATTCGAGAAAATCCTATTCAACTAATAATTTAGTCCTGAACTCTATGTCCGCACTCAGAGTCTTTATTATCCTTGGTAATTTACAGACTTTGACAAATGATGCTCAACACAAATGCTATTATCAAAGTGAATAAGGAATAAGGAAAAAGGTTCCGGCATATAATCTTGATTCTTAGAGATGTTCTGATTGTTGAATGAGTTTTAAACCGTAATTATCTACGCGTCGAACGATATGCTAATCATTGAAATCGGATTAATATTTCTTGAAAATTGAATTTTTCAAAAAATAAGTTTAATTTTTCAACCCTTGAAACTATATTTGACTCAATTTACTTTTAAATCGAGAAAACCGAATAATATACCGAATATAATTACCAAGACTATTTATTAGACTCACAAAGATTAATTAATTACAAATGCACACTGGTCAATTAGGACAATTATTAGAGTGTGTGACTTAAATACCAAAATAAGTTTGATTTTTTGAGCTTAAGTACTCGGATGGACAGTATATATAAAGTATAGTAAAATTGTTAATCATTGAAAGGGTTTTCGAGTTGTCCTAGCACACATTTAAACAATATTTCTTACTTTAATTTCTGCACAACTTATTAGACTACAAACGCGTAGTATTTTTGAACGTTTCGGTTAATCTCGTTTAACCTCTTCAGCCATATGTTCTCAAATTCTGTACTTCTCATACATTTGAGAACATATGGCTGAAGAGGTTAAACGAGATTAACCGAAACGTCCAAAAAATACTACGCGTTTGTAGTCTAATAAGTTGTGCAGAAATTAAAGTAAGAAATCATACAATAATTGGTAATCATTTTTAAATACGATTCACTTATTTTTCAATTCATTCAAATTATTTGTGATTCAAATGTGAAGATTCACAAACTGTTAGCAAATAATGATTTTATAGTTTAATAGCAATTCTAAACAATCTTTTATTTTCGCGCAAAACTGATATTCATATGACGTCTGAATGATATGTAAAGAAATAAGTCATTAGTTGTGAGGAATTTGAGTAACAAGTCTTCGATAAACAGGTAAAACAAATGCAATAATTCATTAGTTTTGATATAAGCGGTACAGATGTGAGTCATACGGGAAGAACCGGACGTTTGCTGAGAATGTCATAACAATTATCGAAACCAATAATAATAATAATTATATTTTATGAGTGATTAAGAGCAGACATATGAGAGGTTCGGCTAAGATATTAAGCATTTGCATAGAGTGACAGTACACAAGCACACAGGTATGTTTCTCTAGCGTTTGGATAATGTCCATGCTCACTTCTTTGATAAAAATAATGTCCTCGTGTCTAAAGTAAGCATGGACAATTCGTGTCCAAAGTAAGCATGGACAATTCGTGTCCAAAGTAAGCATGGACAATTCGTGTCCAAAGTAAGCATGGACAATTCGTGTC
>JAQIWA010001928.1:0-15483 GCA_034693305.1 Eueremaeus valkanovi
CTACTGGTAAATTTACGGTAAAATTACCGTAAATTTACCGTAACTTACCGTAAATTTACAACTTTTACATCGTTACTTATTGGTTATAAAATTATTTGTGTTAGTTAAACATGAAATGCGAGATCTTTTTTAATGTTTTAAGTTATAAATAAAGTTTTGAGTTATTTTTAAATAGTTTATTAATTACATTAGTTTTGTTTAATCATCTATAATAGGATAGAAATCTCTTATTGCATATGAATTAAAATTTTGCTTCCAAGTTTTTAATTATTATTTATACATTCATTAATTTTCAATCACACCATTTGTGTTAGTCAAATATATTTAAAATATCACAATTTGGTATAGTTATAAACACATTTTATTGTACTTTTAATTTAAACTTTGATTTTTATACATTTAATTACTAATCCAACTTAATAATTTTTATTTTAATTAAGTAATTAAGCAACTGTTTTATGTAATTATTATTCATTTTAATTGTATCTGATTATCATGTGAAAGTGCATTCAAGTTCGAGGACAATAATTCTTATATAAACTGTAGAATAGTATTTAGTATTTGTTTGATTTTGCATGAGCATTTAGTTTATTATCAATGAGATAGCATTAAATCTAACTATTTTTTATACTTCAAAATTAATTAGCAAGCTGCAATTTATTTTTTACATGTAATAATTATAAATTTTTTCATATAACTCTGACCAGTGAGCTATAATGAGGTAAGGGTGGAACGCAACGTACTGTACCTATCCTTGTAAGACAGTACATTATATTTGCGTTTTATAATAACTGGTAAATTACATTATAATAAACTGGATCATTTGATTATTTTTAACTGTTTTGATTCTCGAATAATTCTTGTCTGTAATATAGTTTTGAAAATATATTTGATTTTAAATGTTAATAAATTTAAATTGTTCTGGATAAAAGTAATATGTCTGATTGTTGAATATTGAATAATTGATCCACCAACTGGAAAATTTATAATAATTAGAATTAGTGCTATAAATATTGCTTGATTACCATTGTTTTGGACTACTGTCTACCATACATTTTAGAATATTTTTTACAGATTTTAGCAGGTTAATTATCTAGGTACCCAACCAATTTTGGCGGACAATTTATTAAAAGTTCATCTGATTAATCTACGCCAGTTTTCGAACTATGCTAAAAAGCAGAATGTTCAAGTTAAATTTATTTTGGATGCTGATTATTTATTAGAACTGTTGCGTAATTGTGATCATAGAAAAACTGTAATATTTATATAAATCTAGTTTAAAATAATATATCAAGTTTAATTTTATTTATATTGGGGGATAATCGCAGAAAGCATATTTTTTTAGCATTCCATATAATATTTGTGGATGGAAAAACTAATTGATTAAAAAATATCTAAAAAAAATTAACAAAATTGCTAACTGTAAATAAGTATAAATAAAACTATTGAACTTGTTCACAAAAACTCAAATTACCAAAAGGTTTATGCACGTGGATTGCAATAATTTTTTTGATTATCATTATATTGTTTTTTGAATTATTTCTTTTAGAAGCTTCGATTAAAATCCTAGCATTTTAGACTCGAAATGATCAAGTATTCTTTTTTAAAATTAAAAGATTAAATATTACAACTTTAAAAGATCATTTATTCTATTTTGAAAATATATTAAATTTACAACGATAGTCAAACAGTAGAATCTTCAGTCCACATCTGTTTGGCAGGTTTCACTGGTCAGGCATGATACAAAATCATTGATTCTAGGTGTTGTAATAAGTTTTATCATGACATTGTAGATCAAGTTTAAACAAGCATAAAATCATATTTATTTTTTTTGATATTTTATATCAAATAACAAATTATGAACTTTTTTTTGCTAACTGTAATTTATTTTCAATTGCACTATTGAAATTGTTCACAAAACTTAAATTTAAAATTGGTTATGCCCGATATGCAAGAATTTATATTTTTCAACTGAGCTTCGAACAAAAGAATAAAAGTTAAGCTTGAAAAAATTAATTAATTTTTTTAAAAATTTTAAAATTTAGCACGATCATCAAAAAAGCAGAATTGTCAAGCTCATATTGATTGCCACGTTTCAAGCATGCTACAAAATCATTCAATCTAAGGATTTTATTAATTTTCATTTTTACGCTGCTGATCTTATTTAATCAAGCTTTAAATATTAATATTAAATTATTTACTGCAAAATAAAATTCCTTTCTTACCAAAAAACGATGAAAAATTTAAAATTTCCTAAATAATTAACCATGTATTTAGAAATGCTAAAACTGTAAAAGTGTTTGAAAAATTAGCAAGTTATTGTCAATAAATATATTGGGTGAAATTTGCATGAATAAAAGTTAACTTGCCTATAAAAATATAGGAATTTGCTAGGGTAATTAATAGGTTTTTCATTCATTTAGCGAATGATACTGGATAAAAGCAATTAAAAACATTATTGATGTCTGGAATTTTTTATTAATTTATCTTTTTTACTTGTTGAAAAAATGACATTTTATATATTGGATAAAAAGTCACGACTATTAACCTTATCTGTGAGTTTGTAGAACAAATAGAATTTTTTTCAAATTGTACCTAGAACAATAACTATCAAGCTTAAATTTCAATAAACAATATATAAAATTAAAATTGATGAAAGTGTTTAGTAATAAATCCATTCCGGCTTAAATATATCATGTGATACAAGTTCTTTAATGGGTTGCCTTTTGTTGCATCAAATCCTTGGTTTCTTTGCCCCTTTCACTGGGAGGTACTCTTTTCCCTATAGCAACCATTACTTCAACATTAAAGTGTGGGTTTTTATCAATGCCAAGCATCGTGGCCGTTTAATCCCTATAAAAGCCAGAAATAAATATACAAGTTAACCTCTGACACTAGCGTCCATTGCCAAGGCCATATATGCGGTGCCGGTCAACAAGAAAGCTTTTTTGCCTTATTATCTGCTATACATATTTGCGACCTGTAATTAATTTATTATGTATTATAATTGAGTTAAGCTCATTACCACATTATATAAAGAAAATTATTCAAAGAAAGCTTATTATTTTTAATCATTTTAATTTTTGTTATGAGTAATTCTATAGTCCAGGCAATTTTTGCAGCTGTAAAGAAGTATTATTGATCTTAGTCTATTGTGTCATGAAAAAGTATCAATTTATTATTGGGTGTGGGGATCTACTGTACAATATTTCAATAATTTTTATGACATAATATTCAATAGTTGGGCTGTTGATCTAGTTTAAGTAGAAAATCCAGCATAAATTCATAAATATAATTGTTAATTTTTTTGCAAAATAAACTTCCTTGATAAGTGAAGGTAATTAATTTATTATGTATTATAATTAAGTTAAGCACATTTTTTAACCAAATTTTATAATGAAAATTATGTAATGAAAGATAATTTTTTTTATTATTTTAATTTTCTTGTTGCTATTCTGTAGACTGGGTAAATAAGTTTATTATATGCACTTTTATTATCAAATTAAAATTGGAGGGACACATATTTTGTGATTTTTGATAACATGAAATTTAATAGTTCAGCTGTTTATCTAGTTTAAGTTCAAATTAATCAAGCATAAATTTGTTAACTTTTTCCAAATAAAATTCCTTGCTAAATAATTATATGATTTTTCATTATTTTAAAATTCATTAACTGTGTATTTCTATGTGTATTTCAAAATATTAACGAGATTCAAAGTGCTCTTGCCAAAAATTATACATAAATTTACATCGATCCACTAACTAGTGAATGGTTTAATTTTTGTACATATTTATATAGATCTTTAATTTTTAAAATAAAACATAAATCACATTGCTAACTGTAATTATGTATCAATAAGACTATTGAAATTGTTCATAAAAACTTATTTTAACTAAAGGTTTACCTACGCCAGGTGATATAATTTATTGTTTGTATACATATTGATTTCAGAATTATTTTTCTTTTCAAATTGAGGTTGGATTAAAATGCTAGCAAGCTGACCAAGAATGCTGCAAAATCATTTAATCTAGGCAATTTAATAATTTCCATCTATGTGCTGTTCTTACTAGTTAATTAATCCGTGGCTAAATTAAATATATTTTTGTTTAATTATTTATTTCACTGTAAAAATCTTTAAAAAATGTTACGAGATTTAAATTGATCTAGCAAATAAATATTTTTATAGAAAGCTATGTTTTTTATTATATTTATTATAAAGAATGAATTAAAAACCTTATTACAAGCTGTAATTTATTATCAATTTAACTATTGATCTGGTTCACAAATACTAACCATTACAGGTCGCAAAATGAACCCTCTTACCCATAAGTTTTTGTTTTGAAAAATAACGGATAAATTGAGCCTTGAATAGTGCAAAAGTCAAAATGGGCTAATGGGTACAACTTGGTCATGTTTTAGGGTATTTTTAATTAGCTGTTGAAGAGGTGAACCTGTTCCTGCAAAAATAAGCAACATTAATTTTTCGACAAACAATATATAAATACCAAATTTTCAATCAATTATTTAATTACAGTTTTAAAAATTTGATAATATTTATATAAACCATTATATTTGTGTCAATTGAAAAGTTACAGTTTTGGACAAATTATGGTTTGTTTTGCTATAAAACTGTAATTCTTTAATTGACACAAATATAATGGTTTATATATAAATTATCAAATTTTTAAAACTGTAATTAAATAATTGATTAAAAATTTGGTATTTAAATATTGTTTGTCGAAAAATTAATGTTGCTTATTTTTGCAGGTACAGGTTAACCTCTTCAACAGCTAATTAAAAATACCCTAAAACATGCCCAAGATGCACCCATTAGCCCATTTTGACTTTTGCACTATACTAGGCTCGATTTATCCGTTATTTTTCAAAACAAAAACTTATGGGTAAGGGGGTTCATTTTGCGACCTGCAATGGTTAAATTCATTTGGAGAGCCGACCAAAGAAATTAATTAGTTTTTTAACATGCTATTATTTATGAACAAGTAACTAGTAATTTTGAAAATATTTTCATATTTTTAAAAGATACCATGCTAATTTTTATAGACAATAATTTTACATAGTTTATCTTTAAAAAAATCGAATTATTATTTAAGCATAAGAGCAATCTATTTATATTCCGAGTGAATGACAGCTTGTATTATATTTTCTGACAGTGCACTGCACTGTTAGCTAATGTTATGACAAAATCTTTGATCTAATCTCTTAATAAACATATTTTTATTATCAAATTTCAAAAACAATTTTCGCTACAAAATAGAAGTTAAAAATAGTAATTAATAAAAATATGCAACAAATATTTTGATGCTAGATCATTTATATGATAAATTGTGTCATGCACTATCAGATAATTAATCAGAAAATTTTCAAATATTTTCTATAAACTGTCAAATAAAATAAAATTCATAGATTGAACTAGCCAAAAAAATAAATCAAATAAATTGGATTATAAAGTAATAATATTTGAATTTTGTTGTTCATATTTAAAAAGAAGCAAGGCTATTAATTTTATCCTGAAAATAATTACCATGCATAATTTTCTGAACTAATTCTCTGAACTATTCAACAACAAAATCTTAACTTCACTATTATCTAACCGGGACTGTAATTACCGCGAAATAGGCTATAAAGCAAAAGCCATTAAAGACATTCAGCTGTCGAGTCATTATTCTGTTCGCTCATAAATGAGCCTTAAATTAGAATATTTTTCACATAATATTCGGTTTGAATTTTGCCAATAATTACCTCGAGATGTCTTATCGTGTGATTTAATCTCGCACTTCTGACCCGTGCAGCCTCTCTTCTGGTGCAGTTCTGGGCACTGTTTGCCGCCATTCTGTGCTTCTCGCTTCACTGTTCTTGTACGTGACATAGTGCCCAGGCCACATTCTATATCACATTCGGACCAGTCGTTCCATTCAGTTGTCTCGCAATCAATGACTAGAATATAAATGAATTTTGAATTTTTGATTATATTCAGCAAAATAATTTAGGGGAAAATTTTATTTAAAGTTGCATGCTCATTTATGTGTTCCATTGACAGATATTTGGGCTATGTTTGTCCATTTATTTATGATCTTGACAGTTTGAGAAAAATAATGATTTTTGTTGTAAAAATTAAAAATATTATCTGTACTATTATATGGATGACTTTTTGAAATTGTAAACAAACAAGGTGAATAATAGAATCGGGAAAATAATGTTTAAATTGAAAAGTAATACTTTCGATTAGTTTCATACCAATAGTATTAATACTGAAACTGAGCAAAGGTTAATCAAATATTCTTGCAATATTTACAGTTCTAACTAGATTAGTAGGCTTATTTGTTGATTGTGAATATCAAGATGTGCAGGATATATTTGAATATATTTTCATCTAGTTAAATGTAAATTGAATTGAATTTTTGTATTATAAAGTTAATATTATTTTTGTGGTAATTTAAGTTACTCTGGTTAAAACTGTAAATATGGCGAGAATATTTGATAAGTTTTTTATGCAATAAATTATTATAAATTTTGGTTCAAAAAAATCATTCGATTATTTATTCTTATTTTAGCTAGATTACTTTATTCATAATTTTAAGCAACTTATTGATAATTAATAAATTTTATACAAGTACAGACAAAAAATCAAATGTGTGTTCAACACTTTTTCCTAACTTTTATATATTTTTTAATTGAATTCTCATCTCTTTCGATGATTTTATAACAGTTTGAAATCAAATAAATAATTAAACTTTTATTCAAACAATTATTTGATTCAAAACTTATGAAAAATCATCGGAAAAGATAAGAAAATATAAAAATAAGATAACATTTATTACTCAAGAGTTAAACACACATTAGATTCCTTGTCTGTGCACATAATTATTTATGAGCCGTATGACCTCGCATATCGACCTTAATATAAATGATAAAAAAGAAATAAAATAATTTTGGCAATAGTTTTGATTGTTTAGGAAAAACTTTAACTCGAGATAAATGTAAATGTTTTATAAGAATATTCTTTTTCTTCTATAAGAATATTAATTACAGTTAGTGTTCGGGTTTAGGGAAAAACGCATAACTCTTGTTGAGTGCATATTATTTTTGGATATGAACTCTCTATTCATTAAAAATAAAGTCAAAACTGTTTTTTTTTAAATAAAATAAACATTTGACTTGAGATGAGTTAAATGACATTTTCAAATAAATATTGAAATATTTCGCTTATATTTGAGTTATGGCAAATTTTGCTTCGAATTTCATTTTAGAATCACCTAGATTGATTAGTAAATTAATTAATTTCTTGTGAATATTTTAACTGTAACGCATTTCTCACTAACAGAATTATTAATAATATGAGCTTGATCTACATCTTCTTATACAATGTATTTAATAACAATTTCAATAAAAACAACCATGTTAAGTTTAAAATTTTTCAAAAACACGGCTAGCTTATATTTAAATTATCCAGCTAAACTAAAATTATTCAAGCGCTAGAATCAAGTCATTTATTTTTAATTTTTAAACACTAACCAAATTATAGATTTCACTTAAAATTACAGCTTGCTAACATTTTATAAAATTGCAAATCTGAGATGGCTATAACAATCAATTGATATTTACCTTGTTTACCATTGCACACATATATTGCTGAGAATATTAATCAGAGAATAAAAAACACGACCCACTTGCCCGTACTTATAAGTCTGGAGTCATCAAAACAAATTACGTAGGAATTAACACATAATCTCAATAATTAGCAGTCCAAATGGAAAGATCCAAGATCAAACAGTGCTTTTTCAACAATAATGTGTCATTTTTGAGCTGCACTTGAAAGTTATCCTGCTAACTATTGAGCTGATGTGTTAACTCGCCTTTTGCTTATTATGATAGCACCAGACTCATATGCACGGGAAGGCGGATAGGTTTTATAGGCTCTGATAATATTTGTATTAATTAAAAATATTCTAATAAAATTATAGCTTGGTGAAATGAAAGAAATTATAAGATTTTGTTTGAAACTCAAACTGGGTCACAATAGCCAATTTATAAATTAACCTTTTCCAAATAATATTACTCTAGTCAAAATTAAAAAATTACAGTCTACTACAAAACTCACCACCACAGGTTTGCTTATAATCATCGCAGCAATCACCAAGCGTAATACAGGCGCTATCGCAGTAGCACTGCTTATCAGTCAGATCTTCTATAATAGAATTAATTGGCCGAGATGATGACGCAGATGAACCTTGCACCATGCACGATGAATCGCGTCCAGGACAGCATAGCTTCAATTTAGCGCAGCCACCTTTAGCCGAGACATGTGTACAAACATTAAACACAACTAAAGCCGAAATAATGACAAATATATTCGAAGCCATTATTCAGAAGAATAATAAAAATAATTCGCAGAAAAACAGAATTTTCTTTTGTAAAACTCAAACCAAAAATCGGTTTAAAATTGTTTAAAACCCAAAAATAGACAAAGATTTTCTTCACTATTATTGCTATACAATTATAGATATAATTCCAGTCCCTCTCTAAGCAGTCAGTACTGATCTGTTGCGCCTCTGAAGAGAAAGTGATGGCTTTTCGCAGTCTTTTCGCTGACTCTTATCTATCTGTATGTCTAACATAAAGAGGCATTTTCTGTCCATTAACTCCTGGATGGGTGAGAGAGAGGATTGGCCGACGCATATACTTGTGCTAACTGTGCGCTCACATGCAGAGTCATTCTCTCCTTAAGAAGAGTAGGCGTCGGAGCTCTCTCTTGTCGTTGGGATAGTGTAAGGGATTAGTGAAGAGAAGAAAAAGTATTTAAAATTCTTGTGCGGAGAGAGAGGGAGAGAGAGTGAGAGAGCCATTGACTCAAATTAGCCAAAATAATGAGTGACATGTAGTTGTTGAGCCCAGAGCTTATCACATATTTAAAATCATCTTTGCTATTTTTATAGACTATTTTTTGTTGTATGGCATATAAAAATATTTTTCGGGAACTCTGGGTTTCCAAATATGTAGTGTACAAATTTAGCTTGATCAACATGATAATCAATAATATTTGTATACAGTTTATTAATATAATTATCACGCCAGAATTATGATAATTATTTTATAATTGTTTACAGTTTAAATTATAATCTAGTTAGTTTTTAAATATATTTTGAAGCAAATACTTTGCTATAAATTTCAACTTTTTGTTATTTTTTTATGCTTTTAATTAATGATATATTTGTGTTAAGCTGATTTATTTTAAACTTATTTTGACTATTCATTAGTCAAACTTGAAATCCAGAGCACAAATTTGTTTCTTTTGTTTTGCTATAAATTTTCACTTAACATACTTTTTCTGAATACTTCCTCATATTTTCGATTCGATAGGGAAAAAAGGAAAATTATTTGGCGCTTAAACTACACTTATCTATCATTAATTATTTTACATTGATATTATTTACAGCTATTTGCGATTGGAAATTAAAATTTTTAAAACTGTAAACAAAATTGTATTATACTTTCTGCTATTTAAAGGAATTCTGAGTTTTATAATTGCAGAATTCATCAGTGAACTCTCATTTCCTATCCCATTACATGGGTGGTGAAAGCTCAATTATATGCGAAGAATATCCTCTAACAAAACTCAATGAGAGACATGTGAGACAATGAGACTGATGAATTATTTTTTTCATTTTTAATCTAGCTTAACATATGTAATAATTCATCAATTTCTGATAAACTGAATAGAATAAAATAAATTTTTTGGTCCTTGAACATATACGAAAATCATAGATGCTTAAATTATGACTTGCGAGACCTTTACATTATGGATGTGTATATGATATTCGTTGTGTGCATGGGTATCTTATGAGGCAATATGTCAATTACGGTGTCAAGGCAGATTTACTTTGCTAAATTTACACTGCCCTGTTGATTATTGCTCAAAATATCAATAGCTGTATGACATAAAGTTCTCTTTAGATTTTTAGAATACAGTGCAAATTCTACAATTGTATCGACTTTGAGCAACCAAGAATGTAGCTATAGATAATTGACAAACTTGGCGATTTTATAAATAATTTTCAATTTATAGATATAAGTTTGGAAATTTTTGGAAATTTTTTAAACTGTAAATATCTTATTATTCAAATATACACTATTGGACAACTCTAAGTACTGTCGCTCAAAGTTGAATAACTTTTGACTGGGTAATTCGATTTTCAATCTGTTTTCATCAATTTGTAGCCTGATAATTAAGATTTTGAAAAATATGCTGATTGTTTGAAAAATTAACTTGCGACTAAGTTTAAATAAGCCGTAAAGTTTCACATAATGTAACCAGGTAATCCTGAAATTTATCTGAACATGTTATATTTTATTCTGGTGTAGAATTTTATGAGGAATAATTAATTATGATCTGCTTAAAAGTTGAGTCAAATTTTATTCTGAATCTTTTTACTTAAATGTTCTTGAAAATATATTTTATGAATCATCCAGATAATAAGTATAATGTGAAATTGTATGAATTCTGCATGCTCACTTTGAACTAAGGATGTGCAATGGTGGTAAGAACAAACTACTATGCTTAGTTTGGAAACGGTCTGGAAACAGTGATAGGCAATAGAGGGTACAGGTAGGGATATACAGCTCTGATATTTTGGCCTCTGATTTTCGATGATTTAGGGGGAAAAACTCGAATAGGGGCACCTATACCCCCCATCGATTTAATTTTTTTCAATAAAATTCTATTCAATGAATAATTTTGTGTTTTATTTCTTTAAATATTTTTCAGCTTTTAATGAATGAATAGAAATAATAATTACTTTAATATTGAATTCAATTCAATTTTGAATACATTTTAAACAAAATATTTAACCGATATTAATGAAAGCCTATTCTTGCTGTTTGGCTGTATTTTATTGAACAATACTTTTAATAAAAACATTGTCTACGCCTTATGCTCTCTGATAGCCTGTGTCCGATAATTTTGTTTTTTCCCTTAAAATATTGCAATCGCTTTATTTCTTTAATTAAATGATATTTTAATAATTTTTATTATTTATTCAATAAATAATATTATTTTGGTTTTAGTTGAGAGGTCTAGTACTTTTCTATATTCTTCAGTGAGAGATCTATTAACTACTAAATAACTACTTTTCAAAGTTGAAAGTAATGATTCGAGTGTAAACATACACTACCTGCGCCTACTGTACATTATAATCTCAGAATAGATGCAACATTTAAATTAGCTTTCAGGCTAAGTATGACATTGAATAACGTCAACAAAAAAATTCTAATTCAATAAGATATCTATTAATATGAAAGACTAATATAAACTTATCCACATTATTTTCTTAACCACATATACAGTACTTATTCAGTATATCAGATTTCTTAATTTTTTCCTTTTTGGGCAAGAATTGAGTAGATCAAGATCATATCCTTTATTTCCGTGAAAAACAATCTTTCTATAGAAAGGGTCAAAATTAGTTTGTAAATCGATGAATACTAGTAAGACATTTATAGTCCCCATATTACTCAAACACCATTCCCATGAGTTCTGATACGCATAATACCGTTCCACATACTCGCACCCTCTCCTCAACTTCGACTACACTAAATTTGATTAGTGTGTTTCAATTGTACTAATTGCTATTGCCTAAAGACTTGAAAATCCAAGCACTGCACTCGACGAACTGGCCATAGACTAAATTTTTAGGCATACAAACAGATAATTATAATTGCAAACAGAGTTGAGATAATTATTGGGACGTGTGATGAGTTGAGTGGAGCCTTATTTTTGCATAAATAATGAAAATTGTTGCATAACATTCAAATAGATGATACACTCGAAATAGTTATTTATACAGTCAGCTCAAAAACCTCGGGACATACTCAAATGGGTCTAGAGACTAAACCTGATGAGCGAAATCAATGAAATTTCATATTTTTCTAAATCACTCAACCAAGAATTTATCCTTCAAGCTACTTTTTCACTGACGCAGCACTGGTAGCAATAAACTAACCTTGTTTACAGGGCCAAAACTACTGGGGTTAAATAAAATTTAAGCAGTGCATAATGATCCTTGTTGAAAATCATCGAGGACATGTTTCAGGATTTGTTCGAAAATCCTTTTGTTTTTTACCAGGATGACTTCATATCTGCAA
Source organism: Eueremaeus valkanovi (assembly GCA_034693305.1). Lineage (NCBI taxonomy): Eukaryota > Metazoa > Arthropoda > Arachnida > Sarcoptiformes > Eremaeidae > Eueremaeus > Eueremaeus valkanovi. Next base: position 12,161 of record JAQIWA010001928.1, read on the forward strand.
AATAGCATTTATTCATCAGGCTCTAGAATAAAAATTACAAGAGATAAATGAACTTTGAGCAATGCAAAATAATCACAATAAAAAACACTCAAAATTAATTTCGGGAATTTTCCAAGAATTTACTCAAATTTGCACGGCACGCATTTGAATATTTTTCTGTAATAAATATGCAATGAATTCCAATCAATGCTTTGAAATGTGCATGCCTATAATTACTATTGAAATACCAATTCATCTAGGCAGTCTTAACCACATCCCTTTAGAACTCAAACTAAACAACAGATCTTATTATTTCAATGTCTATTTTGAAAAAGCCATTAAAAATTCGAATTATAATTCATATGTCAAAACTTGCCCTGATTAATTATATGAGTCACGTTCTTTTATTCACGCAATTGCACAGAAATGAATAAATTTTAAAAATATTTATTATGCATATAATCTAAGGAACTCAATTTTGATTTAGGGTAGAAAATAGCATTGCGTTGCTTATAGTAGCTCCAGATTTGATCAAGTTCACATAGTTGATCTTTTTCAAACAAGATATGATCCGTTTATAGCTTGATTGCAGCATTCATTCTATCTTTGCATTATTTGACTAATAATTCAATAGAATTCTTAACATTCAGTATTGAACTGATATTTGAATTACTGGCTAACTCTTCCTCACATTTATTGTTACTATGTTTTTGATAGTTTAGACTTCAGTACCTTTTTATCTCATAAGCTCGCTGTCAAAAATGTCTATACAATCCGTAAATTCACGGATTTTGACTTCCATAGCATATAATCAATAAATAAAAGTAATTTTTTATGAAACAATTCGATGCTAATCCAAGAATTAAATGTACTTGATACTACTTTACATTTGTAATAATTTATTCTTAATCTCATAATTTCATTCTGTATAGTGTTTTGGATTATGTGAACTGGAAATGACATTATTTTAGAAATTATTTAATTATAGTTGCAGTGAGCAAGCTCATAGCGGGTAGTGAGGGCTGAACCTTACTAATTTTTCATAATATATTACCCAGCGAAAATGCTATTCAAAGAATTATGTCTCCTTAATACTAAATACACAATAAAATTAATTGGTGGTGCTGGCTGACCTGATTATCCGTACAAATGAATAATTTTAAGGCTAAGAATGTGTGCTTGGTAATATTCTATATATCAAATAATTTATTCTTAATTTCATAATTTTATCATTGAATTCACTTATTATGAAAAATCTATAAAAAATATTTAATTATGTTTTTATACTAAACGTAAAAATTCTTATACCGAAGTCATGGCAACACTGATTGCGTGACTTATTGGCAAATAATTTAAGTTATATTACGTAAAGAACTTGTACTCAGATAGTACATGAGTTTGAACTTGAACTTGGTCATTTCACAGAATTTCAATTAGTTATAGATAGTCTTCCAACAGGTTGTGTGACACTTGTGTCCGGGTATAAGTGAGGCAATAAGCAATGTCAGAAAAAACTGGTCGCAGAGGCTTCACGTTTGCAGTGAAGGTCAGACTTATGACAGAATTGAAGGAAAATATTATAAATAATAAATGAATTCAAAAGACAGACAATTCGTGTAATTTGTTTCGCTTTATAAAGCTTTCAATTATTTTCAGACAAATAATAGAAAATATATTAAATGATTGCATAAACTAGTCTACAATTCGTCTCCAACTGTCCGTATAGTCAATGAAAACACTTATAATTTTCTTCGATTTAGTAATGAATTCATTGATTGATTGATCGCTTATTTCTTGTCTTTTGTGATGGATTGCAACGTATTGCAGGTTTGGTAGTTTTGACAATAAATTCAATTCACTTTCATTTATGTTCGCATTAGTTATAGACAAATATTGCAGTTTTGGTAAATTTTGGTCAATTGATGTAAAAAATGATTTAGAAATACAGACATATTCAGGGTCAACATTATCATCGTATTCTCCAAAATACTCGATGTTATCGAGTGTCAAATGAGTTAATTGTTTGCATTCACTCAACCATTCACTCAATAATTCGGAACGAAATCTCTTTACATTAAAATGCATTTCTAATCGAGTTATTCGTTTCAGATATTCATTAATGGTTTTCAATATTTCGGGCAAATCTTCATCACTTTCGTCACTAAAATCAATGGAAAGTCTCTTTAATTTTTCACATTTTAGTCCCAATTCTTTTAAATGAGATATTATTTCATAGTTATTGTTACGGATTTCCAAATCCAATAATTCCTTCATTTGTTTCAATCCATTCGTTAGACAAACGAATGATTTTTCTGAGACTTTGGAATCGATAGTAATATCAATAGATTTCAAACTATTTTTATATTTATTAACAAATAATACAAATCTATTCGAGTCTTCATTACTGTATTTGAACTGAATTTTCTTCAAATTTTTCATAAATAACTCGTCAGTCGTCTCATCCATAATATACTTCATTAAACACATTGTTTGGTTTAATTCACATAATTTCGCACAAAATTTAAGTTTATTTTTAATTAAATCAAATCCATTATAACAGTGAATAGACTTCAGATTTGAGCCAAACTTTTCAAAAAACCTATCGATATTTTCAGCACTTATTTCACTGAAATGACACTTAATTTCATTCAAATGATTGCAATTTTGTATTATTGCAGTAAATATTTCGTTGTATTCATCCGAATATAAAATATGCTTAAAATAAAAGGCAATTGAATTAATATTTTTACACTTTTTCAGTATTAACTCAAATGCTTGCGAATCAAACTTATCATAAATTACATCAAAAAACATGCGATAAAAAAAGTTTCTTTTCTTTGGGTAAAATTCTTCAATTAATTTCTCTGTAATTACTAATTCGTATTGTTTTTCATAAACACATCGCTTATATTGTTTGGACAGACATTCAAAGCGAAACTTGTCTTCAAATGTCAAATAACTTATCAATTCAATTCTGATTTCTCTGTCGGACTCACAGACACATGAAGTCAACCTCAAAGACCTTAAGTTTCTTAATGTCTACAAAAAACTGTTAACTTCTTTGCCTGACATTACTGCGACTGATGTTTTGTTTGCGTGAACTAAAATGGCATGAGTTTTGAAATTTTTCTAAATATAGTAGGAATGAGCAAGCTTATAGGGGGTAGTGAGGGCTGATTTAATTTCCATCCGTACTAATTAATATTTTTGGCCTGTACACTTAAACATGTCCTTGAGAAGCTGTCCGCCTTCCCTCTATTCATCAAGCGAAAAATAAGATGCTAGTCTAAAGAATATTGCCCTTGATGCTACTTAGCATTTAAAATAATTTATTCTTATTTTCA
>JAQIWA010001929.1:0-15473 GCA_034693305.1 Eueremaeus valkanovi
CTCTCTCTCTCTCTCTCTCTCTCTCTCTCTCTCTCCATTGATCTCTCCAATCGGCGCATTTGAAAAAATAAAATCCGATTTTTTATTTTTGTCTCTAAATAAACACTTTCTACTAAATTGTTTTTCTGACAATATATGACAGAAAGACATGAATATATGAAAGATTTATACCATATATCAAACTATAAGTGGATATTAATGTCATCACAAAAATGCTTTTTAGAAAAAACGAAATCAAGTTTCAAAAGTTTTTATTAATTAGCAAAAAAAAGTTTGCCTTAAAAAACAAAACACAACACAAGTTATATCACATGCGATAACATGAATGAAATTGCGTTCAAATTATACGCTAATTAACTGTAAGAGTGATTGCAAAGCGGTTTAAAGTTTTGTAAATTAAAAATCTAATTCATATTAACCGAATGGCTGTTTATGTGCAGAGAGAGTAATGTGAATGTTGTATAGCATGTGAATAGCGATGCGGAGATGACCGCTCCCTAGCATTGCATGGATGGCATGGTAGGGCATCTGAGCCATCGCTGGCTTTACTCGCTTTTTACCAGTTTCTAAGAGCTAACAGAGAAGCAGTGAAGCAATGGTTAGCAGTGGTAAGCAGTGGTAAGCAATAGAAAGCAAAGCAAGCAATGGTAAGCAATGCAATGCAGCTCTACTGCTATACAGCACTACTCTATGCAATACTGTATACAGTATTGGAGTATTGGATGCATTGCTATATACCTAAGCCTATACTCCGTTTGCTATCCTCTACTCTGTTATGCTCTACGCTCTCGACTCTCATCTTTCATATAATATAAATTTATCAAATTATTGATTAGTTTTAAAAATGCTAATCAACTCAGATATGTACGGCTTTAAAAAGCATAAAATTGGATGTCAGGTCACTTGACTGACATGGATGTGAAAAATTTAAAATTTCAGTAATTAAATAGTTTAAAAATGAGACAATTACTTACATCGCTGTATCTGTGCTCCAATGAAACATTACTCCCCTTCGCAGCCATTTTTGTTAATGTTTCGAAAGGGAAATAGCCTTTTCGCAAATGGGAGGGCGTTATTGTCAGAGTTACTCATTTCAAATTTTTATGAACAAATCAATACATGAGCCACACAGAGCACACACAGCATACAGAGCACAGCCAGAGCATACAGAGCACAGCCAGAGCAGGGAATAGCCATTGCTTTTGCTTTTATTCCTCATCCAAAAAGCAGTACTCATTGCACACTGCAGTGCTCTCTCTCTCTCTCTCTCTCTCTCTCTCTCTCTCTCTCTCTCTCTCTCCTCTCCTCTCCCTCTCCTCTCCCTCTCCTATTCTCAACTCTACTCTACTGTTCCAACACTACTGTTATTGCCATCCATTGTTCAAAACTTCACTAAACAGTCAATACTCTATCCATCTATAGATTCTTTAGCTATAGATTCATAGATTCTTCAGTCTCTACACCAAAGGCCACACTATTCTACGGCCTCTACTCTACTCCACTCTAGTCTTCAGTCTTTACTTCTCTCTCAATCTCTCTCTTATTTCGAATTAATTTTTTAATTATTTCTCAACTATTTTATTCTTTAAACTCTTTTTCTCTCTCTTATTATTCTTTGCCTTTAATTATAAGATAAAATTGAGTTCTGGAGAGAAAAGAGCAGAAAAAAGTTTTTTGAGTTAATACAAAAATTCCTTTTATTCCTTCTGATTAATTAATTCTGCACTTATGAAAAACCTATCACTTCTTTTGTGAGACGAAAGAGAGAGAAGAAAAATAATTTTATTAATAAAAAAAAATAATTATTTGAATTAATATATAATATGAAGAAAAAACAATATAAAGAATGCGTTCAGTTGTGTGCAAAAGCATAATATTTTTGCTTCTCTTATGTTAAGCCTATCTGTATTTGAATTAGAATTGAAGACAAAGTATTGTTTAATTGTTTTAATCAAATAAGAAATAAGATATGATATGATTGCGGAGAATAGGAAAACGATTCGGTATATTAGATATGCCGTCAGAACAGCACTAATAGTACCAGTGCTAAAATGCCGGTAACTTTCTTGGAATCGGTTGCCGTAGAAACAGCCGACAGAATCGAAAGTAGTGTCTGAGCCAACTCGCCAGAGCACTTTTTAGCAATGCACTACTCTTTTAGATTGGATCTTTTCCTTTTTTCAATTAGAAATTTACATAATAATGATTTTTAAACAATCAATTAATTGTTGCCAAACTTTGAGCCCCGAAGTATTTCTGATACTTATTAAATAAAATTGGATGAAAGAGTTCATTAGAGCCTATCTATTAATTAATGATTAGAGCAGTTCATTGAACTGACTGTAAGCGGGTTTGCCTGTAGTGCACAACACATCTGCGTCTACTGTAATGGCGTACAAGACTTGCGTAGAAATGCCGTAAATGTTAACTCAAATACAATACAAATACAATATTTTCAAAAATGTTGTGAAATTCAAAATTAATTTAATTTTCTTTATATTTACAAATGTGTGCCATTAATAATCTGAATAAATTATTTAATTAAATGGCATTCAAACCAATATTATATGTAAAGGTGAGGCAAACTATTGAGCAAAACATTTCTAATTAATTATATTTTAGTTATTATTCAAAACTATATTTTGTAAACACTATTAAACGAGTTATCGTTGTTTAGCTGTGTTTGGCTGTACTGTAGTGGCGGCCAAACACATGCATTGCATTCAGTCGACGATCAGCTGATCACAGCTACACTCATCTCTGATCTCTTGTTTAGACATTCAATTCATTTCTCTTTACTTCTCTGACTCTTCCCATGAATTTATCAATCAATCAAATGAGAGATGAATTGCTTTCAAAACTTTTTTTGCAAATAAAACACTCGAAAGAGGAATAAATTGATATAAACTTTCAATTATCAGCTAATTATTGACTTTAAGCCAAATATAAAGTTTAAAACTTTTTTTTAAGTATTTTTGTTAATCTATAATTCGGTTGATTACTCTGTATCTTATTTTCCATATATTTATACATTAATATCAAAACTATTTTCGATTTGTTTACATTTTGGGACTATTTTTGATGGAAAACATTCGGAAATATTTTAATTAATTTGTTTAAACGGAAAGTTTGTTAAAAGTTTATACAAAAAAGTTTTCAGTTTTTAATTTTTTTTAATCAAATTATTATTTTTTTATGAGTTCAAGGCTTTTGCAAACAAAATATGTTTTAATTTAATTGAATAATAGTTTTCATTCAAATTAAGCTTTCAGTCAGTCTTTCATATAATTTAATCAAATATTGCGATAAATAAATAACTTATAAAAAAATATTTTTATGATAACTAACTTTTAGTTTCAATGCGTATAAAAAATATAATATGTCGACAAAAATAAAATAAAGTAATTTGTGATAAGATTTTGATTATTTCTCTCTTTCTCTCCAACTATTTGTTTGTTTTACTTTTCGAGCCTTTAATTCAGACGCAAAACACATAACGAAAACAAAAATATAATAAAATTATAATTTGTTTTTAGAGTAGAGAAAAAATACATATATTTTGCTCTCATTTATAATGAAGTACTTTTAAAAACTCATCAATACATACATGTATATCAAGATATTATATAAATTAAAGATTTTCTTGTCTGAGATTTTTTCAGATAATATCTTAAATTACAAAATATTATTATATTTTCCTTATTATTGATAGACTTTTTGGTTTAACATTAATGTGTAGTATAGAGTGAACCGCATTATAATGTATTAATAGTATTAATTCGTTTTACAATACATTTTCAAATTAAACTGAAGGCGGACTCAGAGCACAGAAAAATTATTTTACTCTCAAAAAGCCTAAAAAATACTATTATATAAAAAATATGAAAAAATTGATAAAAAGGGCGTATTTTTAATTTGTGATTCATGTCAGCGAACACATTAATTTGAAAATTTCAGCCATAATTCATAGAAAATCATTTTTCTCTCTCTATTCTCTCTGTTTAAAACTTATGTATGTTTTTCTCTGTTGTATTACTCTTTAAAATTATGCAATACATGAAAACATGTATTACTGATCCTTATCTCACTCTCTATCTGACTCTTCTCACACAAAAACTTTGTTCTCTTCTGTTTGCTATCATTAAAAAAATGGAAAAAAATTCTTTCGTAGTATTTATATTAAAATATATTATATATTAGTCTTTTTGTGTATTAAATATAAGGCTTTTTATTATTTAAAATACTGTTCATTAAATAATCGGTTGCTATTCGTTACCAGAAATCGCTTGAATTTTTATAATATAATACAGATTTAATAGTTGTGTTGTATTTTCTAAATGTTTTTTCTATTCTCCCGTTCTCTCTCTCTCTCTCTCTCTCTCTCTCTCTCTCTCTCTCTCTCTCCCTCTCTCTCTCTCCCCAAAGTTCTCTCTCGTTCTCTCTTCATATAATCTGTTCATTATTATTGAAGTAATTTTTTATTGTAATAATAATTATTATTATTTTTCTTGAGCACAACTATTAGCCATGTATTGCATTATCGCATAATTGAATAAAATCTAATTCTCATTCTGCATATCACCTGAGAGACGATTAGCTTAAATATTTTGCAATTCCTATCGTTTATAAGTTTATATATATTTTAAATAAAATATTAAATTCTTTTCTCTCCCTTTGAATAACAATAAAAGACATCTAAACAAGAATTTTATAATAAATGAAAAAAATATTCATAAATTTTGGGTCAATTATGGCTTTCAGACTCTATATAAACAATTCATATTTTCTGTTTTTGTGTTTCTCTGTTTATTCTGTTTTGTTTTTTCTTCTTTTCTAATGAAATGCACCCAAAAATTCATTGGAAAAAATTTAATTAAATTTTAAAGACTTATTCAATTGAAAAGTGGAATAACTTTTCCCCCCATTTGGCCTCCGATTGTTTTCCCTATACTTCTCATAATTATATGTTCACCAAAACTATGTGTATTGAAAATTGATTATAAATTCTTTAAATTCATATAACATTTCATTATTCAAGTATTCATACAATTTAAGAAAATATTCAAACTTTTTAAACCCGTAATAATCGAAAACAGTTTTTGTTTAAATCAAAGTCAAGTCATTTGACTGAATTTGATGTCAAAGAAAGTACGGACAGAGAATGCGGACGCAGTTGTCTGGGCTTTGAATCCGAGATCATTTCACAATTAATTCTATTTTAAAATATATTTCATTCATCTCTTCCCACATTTAAAATTGGTTTTCAATCATTCGACAACTTTTAATATCCAGAACATTATCTGTCATTAAATTGTTTTTAACCTAAATATAGATATTTTTTGATATGTTTTTATTCTTTGAAAAACAATTATCGATTGATTTTTGAACAAAACATCGAAATATTTTTCCATTAAATGAATTGCATTTTAAACAATAAGCTGATTATTATTATTATTATTCTCTTATCTGTTATTAAAAGGAAAAATATTCAGAAATATATAAATTAATTATTACTAGAAATGGAAAGTTTGGGAGAAAATCAAAAGATATCTAAAGAAAAAATCAATGACTGTTCAAACAAATAGTATAACAAAATATCCAATTGTTTTGAATTTTTTTTTCTATTTGTAATAAAAATAATTAATTTTATTAATAATTAAAATAAAAGAATAAAACTTTAATATCAAATATTCGGTTGAATTGAATGAATAAATTGAAAATAAAAAACTACTGAATTCATTGGATTGAAACGAAAAGATAAAAATAAAAGTATAAAAAGTTTTCCATAAATTTATTTTTCAAGCAATTAAATATTTATTGTATAAAAATGTTATATTTTTCATGCATTTATACAAATTATTTTTTTAATATCATTATCAAAAAGAGTCCAAAGTTTACCACAAAATATAAATATGTATTAAACAGAGAGAGGAAAAAGTTCTTTACATTCTCTCCACTCAATTACTAGAAAAGCAATTTTAAAACCTATAATAAAAAAATATTTCTAAAATATCTGACTTTAAATAAGATAATAAAATATCAGAATATTATACAAACACTTAAATTGAATATTTCATTCAATTAGAGCCGTATTTATTATAACAATAATTTTTTTCACTCTTTATAAACGTGTTTTACAAAGAATCTGATAATAAATATATATATATATTAATATTTCTGTTCTGATAGCCTATCCCTTCTATTATTACTTTAAAATTTGTTTAAAATATTTGGCAATAATAATGATTATAATTAATTTAAAAAATAATAAAATAATAAAAATAACAGCTTTTCTATTATGTCTGGCAATTAGTTAGGCCTGAATTTGAATTAATTCCATAGATATTCTGAATAACTCGACCGAAATTTTGCGCTATAATAATGTTAGAAAAAAAGTTTGAAAATTTTTTAATTACTTATTAATATTAATGAGTAATTATTTTTTTTAAATACAGGAAAACAATTTATTTGTTGGTTTTTGTTTTTGAATTATAGTTTTAGTTTATCTTAATTTTATACTAAAAAAGAATTGAATTTTTATACGGCTTTAAGAGTATAAAGGATTTGGAAAATGTTTTTGGCTTTTAATCTAAATTTGATATAAATTTTTTGCTGAAAAAACTTTTTAAACAATTCAATGATCAGAGTAGAGAGTAATTTATTTTGCTTTAGTTAAGATAAGCCTCTCATTCATTAGGAACTGGAGGTCTCTCTCTCTCTCTCTCCCTCTCTCTCTCTCTCTCCCCATCCAAAAGAGCGCTTAACTTCAAATTGTGTTTTTTGTATATAGTTTTTAATGTAAGAAAAACTTGATTTTTTGATTTTGGCATTACTTTTAGCCATCGCTGACTAAAATCAATCATTAATTAGAAATTAAAAAAAGTACGAAAAAACAAAGTTTAATAAATGATTATTCACTTAATTAAGTTCAAAAAATATAATACGAGAAGAAGTTTTTCTCCTCTGGTTCTGCACTCTTGTGCTTCAAATTTTTATAATTACTTTATGTTTTAATATTACGTTTTGATTAATTTTTTTTCTGTTGAAAAATTGCGAAAATATTTTTCTGGTAAAGAGAAAAAAATATAGATTTTTCTTTAATAATCAGTTTTAATTACTCGACCGAATTACCTATTATTTGATTTTATTTTTTAAAACATCAATTTCTTTCCCTATCGTCTAATTGAAAATAACTATAAAAATTATAATTAGTTTTTTCTCCCTGAGCTCTTCAGTCAATTTTCTCTTCTTGATCATTAATTTTGTTTTGAGGTTCCGATAGTAACAACATATTTGTCAAAACTCCCCAAATATTGAATTTAATCTATCATTAGATGGACTCCAAAGAGAGTGAGAGAACGAGTCAAAAGCAAAGTTGAAAAACGTTTTTCTTAATATAAAATAAGATGTTTTAACATGAAATCCGATATTACTATTACTATAGGCTTTCCAGAAAGGAAACCACTTTTGTGTGCATTCAATACTCGAATCTTAAACTTCGCTTCTTTTGCTTATAAAAGAAATTCAAACTTAAATTGAATTTATTTTTTGCTACGGCTTTGCATAACCGATAGTATTGATTAGTGTATTATCCGAATGCTTATAATTAGTTATTAGTTCTCAATAAATAATTAATTAGTTGTATATATATTCTTATCATAATTCCGGAGACGCATCCGCTTAAAACCATTATTGATTACATTGAGCACTTTGTTGTTAATTCTCAAATTTCTTTTCTCTAACCATTTTTAATTGGATATTATAATGAGGCCATGCCTTCCATGCCTTCCATGCCTTTGATATAAAATCAAAATTAGCAAAACTCAATTTCCAAATTTTTTATTCAGCCTTTTTTCAATATAAACAACTTATATATATTTTTTCTCTCTTTAATCCAGAATATGAACAAAAATTTAATATAATTAATATGCTTTCAAAAAATAGCGAGTTTATTGTTCTTTAATAACAGCCAATAAATAATATGAAAAATAATTTCATATCAGGTCTGAACAGAACAATGAGTTTTAGAAGAATTTTTAACATAGACTCTAAAATCTGATGATAGAGTTAACTCATATTATAATGAATTTCCGATAACATTCTCTAATCGTAATCCTCTTTATTACAAAAACGGATTGAAATTCACATTTTTTTCTACAGGAAAAAAGTTTTAATATTATATATATTTTTAAACGAATACCTCTTTTAATACCTTTCTCTACGTTAGAGAAGTTATAGATTTTATGCATTAATGGGTGGTTTCAGTGATTATTGCCAAACAGTCAAACAGATAGCGATTGCCTCAATAGACAACACTATTAATAATAATAATACTATTATTTACTACTGTTTATCACTCTATCGAAACCAATCATAACTAAACTTATTATATAATTTGCACAGACTTACAGCTATAATGCACTATCTATAGTATGTGCCCAATGCCTTATGCCATGTGCTCTCACATAGACAACACAACTTCTCACACAGTATTTTGCACTGTATGGCCATTCCCTTGACTAACATAAACCGTATGTTTTAGTTTAAAGTCATTCACATTAAATAGTTTCGGAACTACTTTTGACAACAAAAAGCAAAGCGTTTTACTAAAAGAGTGTATTTGAAGAGTGAGAGCACAGCATGAGTTTGGATCGCATTTCTCAACAACTCTTTCCATTCAATGCTAACATAATTTAATATACATTATAGGAATATAACTCTAATATATTGAATAAATTGTTGTTTTTATTGTAAAAACTCTGCTCTATTGCCGATATCAACAGATGACTATCGGCTAAACAATATGTCAAATGATTTATAAATTGGATGTCTTTCTGAAAAAAAGGAAATTCTGACTTAGCATAGGATAACATAACATCGGATACTATAACTACACCTTAGGATTGCATGCATTAGGCAAAACAAAAGTGAATTTTAATAATTGGTACGAATGAAGGAATGATTCATTAAAAACAATCTTATTCTTAATTCCACTATAATTCTGATAAAAGCCTTTTAAGATAAGTTAACAGAAATTTTATGTTCATTTCATTTCATGAATTTAACTAAACTAATCAAATAAAATGGATTTCACTGGAAGTGAATATTACTAACTATTAGTTCTTCTCAATAGTCAAGTGATATAAAAATGTTGTTTTATTTTTTTCACTTGAAATATGAAATTCAATTTGTTTGCCAAACAATACATTTCATAATTCTTTGATTAAAAATTCAATATAAATAAAATTTCAATTATAGAGAATTACAAAGCATTTTATGAGACATTGAATGAAAAATGTATTTCAAACAAATACAATAAAATACAGTAATAAGTCTTTCACAGTTAAAAATAGCTGAAATGAAAATTTTTTATTATCATTAAATTTATTATATTTTTTATCATTTCAATTGACGCCAATCTTTGTCTTTCTATAGAAAAACAATCTTAAAAAACATCCGATCAATCAGAAATGGCTTAACTCATTTGTATTGTGTATTCAAATTTAAGACTTTTTTGTTCATTTTTTATCAGAATTTTTAGATTATTTCTGAAATATTTACAGATATTTCACAAACAATCGACTAATTGTTTAGCTTATCATTCGTTCGAGACTTAAAAGTCATATAAAATTCTGTACTTAAATACAATTCATACGAACTATTGCAGACATTTCTGGAAATTTTAAAATCTAATTTCTAACGGGATATCCGATACCATACAAAGTATTATTTTTTAATGAAAAATATATGAATTAATGGAAAGGAACACTAAATAAGACAAATGAATAACAATTTTGCGAACAAACCTCACAAAAGTCGTGTGTTTTGCAAATGATTTAGTTTTCGATAATAAGTCGATGGGTTGGATGTGTACCAGTGTTGGACCGGTAGAGAATGTTTGGTTGAGAAGCACAGGAAGATTTGTTTCACAACTTTTCTTTTCAAAGTTTTCTTAATGTTTGTTAAGTTGAGAAACAGTTTTCTGTTTTGCCTTCAGAGCTCTGTCGCACTCAATAAGACTTTGCTATTCAGTGCTAAAGTTTTTTCTTCTCTTCAAAAGCCCTAAAAGTTTTTCTGTTGTTTTCCCGAAATTCTTATATATCGTTATTATCAGGAAAAGTATGAACAAGTGATTGCAGTTAAACGATAATATGTTTTAAAATAGACGACATTTATATATATATTTATATACAGAATAAGTTAATATAAGTACAGTTTTATTAAATATATATATGAATTATCAGTCACTCCAGCAGTTGAACACTGAATGTCAAACGAGGTTTGACTCGCATTCTGTCATTCTGTTGGAGAAAAGAAAAAGAGAAACAACAGTGAGTTGTGTGTAGTCTATAGACTATAGACTATAGAGTAGTGTGAGTTGTGTTGTGTTGTCAGAGCGAGTGAGGGGGAGAGGAGAGGATAGAGAGGCAGAGGCAGAGACAAAATCAATTACGCACTTCAATTAGAAAATTTTATAAGTCGTCGACAATAGAGCGGCAAAACTCTACCCGAATCTGAATCTAATAAATAAATTCATTCCGTCATTACATCTGATTATTATTATTATTATTTTTGTTGAAAATTTTTAATCTGAATCTGAATTTGCAATTTCATCACTACTGCAGTACAGATCAGTACTGTAGTGAACAGTGAGAGCTATAGAGGCGATGATGAGGCAGAATATTATAGTAAAGTATAGACACAAACGAAGAATCGATTTGCGGTTTAAATTGAAAAATAAGAGAATAAGAGCTAACAAAACAATAATAGCTATAATGAAAAACTCGTCACTCGTTTGTTGTCTGTTTGCATATAATGTAATAGTAGTGAACACTACTCTCTGTTTTAGATTTAGACTCTGTTTACTATTTACTATTACTGGTTACAGAAAAATAGTCTCATAATAGCAATATAACAGCAAAACTGTTAAACTTTAGAACTGATAGATATATTATATACTTATTTGAAGAGAAAATTTAGAAATATATAGAAGAGAGAGAAAATTCATACATATTTTCATATTTTCTAATGTACTTCAAAATATAACGTCCTTTAGAACTAAACTAAAGTTAACAGTCGTTATCACACAATGTAATACATTTAGAGCTGTGGTAACAAACAATTTTAGTGATAATTTTGAAACTTTGAAATGCAATCGAGAGCTTTTAGATTCCAGATAAAAAGTTTTAGTTTGAGTTGAGTTACTCAATACGTTTAAATTTGTAGTGTGTAGTCGTACAGTCGCATACACTACAGTCGTATACAGTATACAGTATATACACTATTCATATATTTTATATAATATCCGAGAATTTTTTTCAAATGAAAATAAGTTACTTTGTGTGTACACTACTATACTGTATATACGCTTATTAGCCAAAGCCATAAGTTTTATCCAAACACTATGCAAACTAATGATAAAAATTAAAGCTTTTTTCTGCAACTGATAACAAATGAAAAGCTCTAAAAGTGTATTATAAAAGTAATTCATTGTGAAAAATAATATTTTTAGCGGAATATTTGAGGACCACTTAAGTTAAACTTTTGATTTTGATAACATTTTTTCAAGTGATCTGATAACAGATAAGTTTTTAGCAGAGTTTCTGACTTTTCTGCTCAAAAATAGCGGTTTTTAATCGAAATAACTTTTGAATAAATTCCAATCAAAGTATAGATTATTATTATTTGAAATATTCTGCGAAAAGAAATGTCTTCTTTGTTGTGTAAGTCTTATATTTGAAATGGCTTTTCCTGTATATACAGTATATATCATGTGCTCTAATTTCTACAGTGTTTACACTGTATTCACAAGTATTATATTGTAAATCATTTTAAATTCATTTTTGCGATGCAATTGTGTTTTGTTATCTGAAAAAATGGGAGAATATTTAAGAGTACTGTTATATAAAATTTATTTATATCTATTCAGCTCTATATTTCTCAACGTTTTTATAGTTAATAATTCATTGAAAAGTTTTTTGCCTAAAGTTTTATTACTTTTATTGCTTTTTAATATTTAAAACTAATTTTGCTAAAAATTTTGGTCTAATCTTACAAAACATTTTTGACGACTGATTCACACACAATGTCTGCATTTATGTCTGAAAATGATTTCCATTCGGCACAGAATGCAAAAGAGTAGAGACGAATAAAATTCTTTAAAAAAGCTTTTCATAAATAAGTTTTCAATGATCTTTCAAAGATTAGCCTCTAATGCCTCACTAAAAGAGTGTCTGTTTTCCAATCCATTGCATTCAACACACATATGATGTTAAAGAAAGCATTTCTTTCTTATATCTGTTATTTTTCATTTTTGACTTTTCACTTCATTTGAATGTCTTTAAGAATTCAATCGACAGAATAAAAATTCAATGATTTTTCATATTTCAATGGCTTTACTGAATAAATATTTAACAGAGTTATCACTTAAGTGATAGAACTCTAAAGTATTTTATGATATTTAATACACTTTAATGCCAGTACTTATTCTACAGTTTATAGAATTTATTACTCTTTTATAGAAAATTTCTAAACTTTTTAAATAATTGAAGCGAAAGCTTTTAAACCGCATTTACAGTATACCAGTGCTGTATAGACTATAGACTATCATTAAATTATTATACACTCGAAAGTACTCAATGTTTTCAAACAACAGCTATTTCTGACCGAAACACTGTTCTCTCCAGCTCTCTCTCTCTCTCTCTCTCTCTCTCTCTCTCTCTCTCTCTCTCTCTCTCTCTCTCTCTCTCCACTTACTTAACATTCATTTCGCAGATTCGATAACAATTCACATAATCATAAACATAATAACTATTGGGTGAAGAGAACTGTAGGCAAAATGGGCTTACCTTAAGCTGGGGTGTGAGAGTGCGGACAGAAATAAATGCAAAATTAGACGTTGTTTACTAAATGGTGGAAAGTATAGAAAGTATATCTCAGACAATAATCACCAGTTTTTCCCATAAATTCAATAATTGTTTTTCACGCCTTCGTTGGTTTGATTGAGAAGATTAAGCAATTACTGAATGACTGTCAGATTTGAATGAACAGAATTGTCGACTGGAGTGCACTTCATTTGAATGTCCGTTCAATACTGTCTATTAGGAGTCCGAGTCCTCTATGTTCTCACAAATAATAGTTTTGAGCATAAGTTATGAACTTTGAGTCAATTGCTTGTCTCAGTGCTCACTGGTCTCAATCGGAACTCTGTTTGCACTAATTGAAGCGATAGAGTGGACACAACTAATAAGCGGTTAGTGTTAGTGCCGAGCAGTGAGAACAGTGTAAAACTGTGTTAAAACAGTACTTTGAAGAGTGTTTCGCAGATTTCTATTTTGTATATTATATACAATAATTTGCTTCACATGGAGACCATGCGTCACATCTGATGAACGGGAAACTCCTAACTGGCATAACCTCTTACTTGATTGTGGTTCACCGCTGTCTGTCTGTGTGCCCGTTCAGCACAACACCACATGCTTTCCACCAAACGCTACACTTTTATTGTGAAGTTTATTCATTGAGAAAACTTGTGGCAAAACAATAACAAACTTTACTCTAACTCTGTATTCGAGTTTCAATGTCTTGAGTGAAGCGAAAGCGGAGTAAAAGTTTGTGTTTCGCTATAATTAAGATAAATAGACAGATAAACGGCCGAAACGCACGATTTGACTCTATTTAACGTTAGTTTTTTGCTTTTTATAGTTTACATACACTTTGCTATAGTTTCTCAAAAGTCAAGTCAGTGTAATAGTATGCCGGCGCTGAGCACTCACTCATTCAGTCACTCACTCAGCATCAGGGCATCAGTACTGAATTATTAGTAGAGCCACTGCTCTGGTGGTACTGGCATTACTGCACTGGTGTGTAGTGTAGTCTGTGTGCATTACTATAATGTGATCAATGTATTCATTCCACAAGTAGTGCAGCTTTTATTCGATAAGTGATCCGCAGTTAGCGATACAACACCTCTCAGAGTCTACTGTAAACAGATCTCTCGCTTACTCTTACACAAACTTATGGTAAGTATTGCACGACTTGACACACAAAAAGGTGTGCAAACTATTTGTTCGGATGAAATAACTTAATGATAGTACTGACGGCGTGATTATGAATCCGCAAAACCGCACCAAACAATTCAACAGTAATTTAAAAATTAAGGTCTGATAGTTAGGTGACGGGCGATGAGTGCGCTCTGAAATAAGATCGTTCACTAGTCGGAGCTTAATTAAAAATGTAGCTGTGCTGCCATAGATCCATAGCTCCGTACTCTCTATACTCTTTCTACTCTGTAAACTGTATGGCTATAGCGCTTGCACTGGTAGATACGGTTATTTTTATATACAGCTGCAATTAGAGTGTAGGAAATTATTGGTTGTGTATTAAATTTGATTCGAGAGAGCACTAGGAGGACGGCGTGCAAGGGCTGGAGAGCGAGTCGGAGAGTGACTCTTAAAATATTAATTTTGTCGGAGCAACGCTAAATTTAATTAGATCCTCTTTAGCAATAACAACGAGAGCGCACAAGGCAGGAAAGGGGGCATCACTGCTCTTTGCCCGCACTTTTTTAAAACTTCTAATTACTTTCTCTCTAATATTATAGCCAAACGCACAGTGCCATAGAGTAGAGCTCAGTTCGCACAGTACTCTACTCTACTCTACCACACACTCTATCGCAACACTGGGCGCAGCTCTCTCTCTCTCTCTCTCTCTCTCTCTCTCTCTCTCTCTCTCTCTCTCTCTCCTCACATCTCTGTTTTAGTTATGTATGTGAGTGAGCACAGGGAGAGCGAGAGAGTTAGTAAGGAAAATGAATTAGAAGAAAAATAAAGCTCTTCTCTGACTCTCTCCCGCACTCTCTGCTCACAGAACCCTTAGACTAGTGTCGCACACATATAGACAGCATATACTGTACACACATATAGATCGGTATACTGTTATACACACATATATGTAATGCAAAATTTGTAGCTAAACCTCGATTTGAGTATAAAATTTAATTAAGACCTTCATTCTCCTTAAGGCGGCTCAGAATTAAGAAAATTCTTGTTTTTATATTAAATGCGAAATGCCTTTACACCAGCGCTGCATCGCTTGGGCTCACTATCAGCCAAGCGAGCGCTGCACAGCTAGTTTGAACTGAACTGAGCTCAGCTCAGCTCCAATTTCTAATTTGCATTTTAATCAAATACTAATTTACATTTTAATCAAAATGAGAGGATAGCGATAGACAACCCGAGCTCTTCTTTCCCTCCTTTACACCGCTTCTGCTTTTCTACAAAAATTAAAACTTTTCATATATTACTTGCACTGTTAGTATTAGTAGTATAACTAGTGTTTTGTCTCTCATCGCACTCAATGCCCTCTCTCTCCACATCTCTCTCTCTCTCTCTCTCTCTCACTCACTCACTCACTCTCTCTCTCTCTCTCTCTCTCTCTCTCAAGAATTCATGAAAACATAAATATAATATTCG
>JAQIWA010001930.1:0-15466 GCA_034693305.1 Eueremaeus valkanovi
GGAAGCAACTTGGTTCTCAAGGAATCTGGGTACCACTCAAGGTGAACTTTTGGTGTACTTCCTTGAAATACAAAGCTCAAGGTGTAACAAAAAACTGATTTAACAATTTTAATTCGGAGATAATTGAATTTTTTTTCTCAAAATAAAACTTTGGTGAACTCTATAGTAACGCCAATAGCAGAGATAGGCAATGTTAACCCCTCCTTGGATTTTGGCTGAGGCTGACCCCCCTCTGTTTTTCGATGATTTGGCGGAAAAACCCGAAAATGGGGGCACTTTTGGGAGAAAAAATTGATATTCATTGAACCTCTTTTGGTCAAAAATTTGACTGACCCCCCCTGTCGTTGCCTATCTCTACCCAATATACTTTTTTTTTGTAAAAATCCTCAAAAAGCCACGGCTTCTAACCCTAGTGTAGAATAAATGCTATACTTCTTTGCATATTCCCGGAGATAAGGATCGATTGCCCTTACAGTTCAATTGTTGTCAGGACAACGATTGCCGATAACAGCAGATTTCAAAACTTAATTGTTAGTCAATTATTAGAAAAAATATTTCATCGATTTTGTTATAATTCTGATTACAGGAAATCAAATTCTCTATTCAATTCCAGTGCGGGTTGGGTGGATTGCATTGTCAACTCCCAAGCTCAATTAAATTCTTCAAGCCTTTAATTAAACTCGGGCTCATCTATCCTTAAGCCTATATCAACCCAAACCAATAGCGATCGAAAAATGCCTTTAGACTCGATATAAGTCTTTTGAGAGGACATCCAAACAGATGAGATTTAATTAACTAATTAGGGTCAAAATACATGTTCCGGCTATTTGTCTCAGAACTTCGGAGTTTGTTGTTATAGAAACATCAAAATTATATTTTATACCGATTTGTATTGTTTTCAAACAAATATTAATACAATAAAAGATGAAATTCTTATTGATTTAAATTAATTCGTATCTGAGATACACATAAAGGAAATCATTTGACGATTCACTTGAATTTGTCGTTTACTATATTAAACACTGTTTTCTAATAATCAAACCTTAGCTTAAATGATGTTAAAAACAATTTTAGTAATAATTTTAAACTTATCCTTATATTCGGCACAATTGGATTCGACTACAATTGTCAGTCATTCGGGTCCTCTCAGAGGCAAACGATATGAATTCAAATCCAAGTTTAATCAGCGATCGATTAATGCGTTTATAGGAATTCCTTTCGCAAAACCTCCCGTCGGAGTCAACAGATTCAGAGTAAGCGAAGAATTGAATTGCAATAAAGCAATAATGAAATAGTCCTTCGATTCATAGCTTCCTCAGCCCATCAATGTGTGGAAAACAGAAAAAGATGTAACAGATAACAGGGTAATGTGTCCACAGGTCTATCAGAGGTTCAAATTCGAGTTGGATCAGATTATCCGTGAAGACGAGGACTGTTTGTACCTGAATATATTTATACCATTGGCTGCGGTAAGAGTTTTTATGAATGTTTAAATTGAATTTTCATTTCATAGTTTCCCTCAATTTTTCTTTAAAAAAATGCAATAAATTATTAGTATTTTTGTCTCTCTTGTGCACTCTTTAATATCCGCGTCGATTAAATTTATAATTTTTATCAAGGTGAAATTCAGCTGAACTCGATCACCAATTCCCTAAGCGTTGCTTTTCTGTTATTTAAATTAGCCTGGTAATACTCTGTATATTAGCCTATTCTAAGATTATGTCCAAACCATTGCAGATGTGAATCAATCGATGAATAATAATAACAATTTTTTGGTCTTATAGTGCATTAGGAGTGCATTTAGAAACAGTGTAAATGTGGTTGAGCTAAAACACGAGAATTTTGCTTTAATATTAGCATTCAGAAGTTTAACCAAGTTTATTGATTTTAGCAGAATATAAGTTAAAAGGGTTAATAGTTTACTTTTTAACCTTATAAGTTAGCAGGAACAATCCATTGAACACTTCATTACACATGAATTCTCTTGCTATGAATTGCACTAAACATTTGATAATTACTTTATACTGTATTTAACTGAATTACATTATAGAGACCATTGAATGGTTACCCCGTTATGTTTTACATTCATGGAGGACAGTTCCAATTTAGTGGCAAGGACTTTTATCCACCCCAATATTTACTGGATAACGATATAATCCTGGTTACAATCAACTACCGCTTAGGAGTTTTAGGTCTGTTATCGAACCTCATGCTTAACAAACTTATACTAAAATAGTTTGTATTTAAGGCTTCTTAAGCACTGGCGACGACTTTTCTCCCGGAAACTTAGGAATTCATGACCAGATTTCAGCCCTTAAATGGATTTCAGATAATATTAAACTTTTTGGCGGAAACCCAGAAAATATCACTATTTTTGGTCACGATTCCGGTGCGATCTCTGCTTCAATATTCATGATAGCGGCTCAATCATGGGGTCTGTTCCACAATGTTATGACACTCAGTGGCTCTGTATTTACACCCTATGCTATCACTGAAGACAATCCTAAAAAGGCTTTAGATTTCAGCCACGTATTGAACTGTAATCTCAAGTTTTCAGTATTGCATCAAAATTCACAAAATTTGTCGCAAAAAATAGTCGACTGTTTGCGAACCAAAGCAGTTTCGGAACTGATGTCCGCTTCAAGGCTTCCCGGACTGTATCCAAACACATTTCAATTCACCTTCGGTCCAGTCATAGATAATAATGTGTCGGCGCCTCTAATCATAGATTACCCGATTAGGTTGATTCGATCGGGCAATTACTGGAAAACCCCATTAGTGGCCGGCATTACTTTGAATGAGGGCTCACTTGACTTCTTCACACATTATGACAAAATCAAAGACTGGACAGTCTCTGAAAAAATCAATTACTTGTTCGGACAATACGAATACAATGAACTAAAATCGAAACTATTGGCCAAATCTGTCGATTGGTATTATTTCAAGCGCTTTAATGATACGATCAATGCTTACAATGTGTTAAATAACAGAAATAATAATAATTATAATTATAAGCAAAACACTAATAGTTTCGCACAAAACCAATACATTCGCGAAAGAGAAGAACAAACTCTTATCGAAGTCAGACTCAGTTTCATATAATTTTGAATGAAATCTAATTTTAATTTTTTTTTAATATCCAGTCTTTGGGTGACTTCATGTCTGTGTCGGCCAATACTCTATTACTGGACTTGCATTCATTGAACACAAACTTTGCATACCTTTACGTTCTGGAACACAGAGGCCTCAAAACCTTTGGAACACTTCAGCCAAACGGATCCCAAATCATACATCGAGACCAATATGGTGTCACACATATGGATGATATCTTCTATCTGTTCCCTACTCTATACAGCGATAACAAGACCTCCAGTTATGACGAGCCTATCATTAGAACTATTTGTCAATATTTCGCACGATTTGCACAATTCGGTCGATTCGCACAAAACAATGCAATCAATAATTATCAACTGTTGGGCACCTATTGGAACAGTTATTCCCAACAAAATCCATATTACTTAAGGATTTTATCACAAAATTCTCAAATCATGAGAGGATTCCGAACAGATTTCACCAGTTTTTGGAATTATTTTGTGAGAGAAATATTCGATGACTTGTATACGAAAAATAACAACGAAAGTCAAATATCGGCTCAATTTATAGGAAGTGTTCAACTGAGCGGGATCATTAAGTTCGGCAACAATAACTTTGTTATCAATTAATTTAATTACTATTATATTTGGCCTTAAACTCAATTTAAAGTAATTTTGTTTTATTAGAGCTTTGAATATAACTCATATCAATTGAACCGTCTCTTTGATGTGAATAAAGGATTGAGAAAATGAATGAATGAATGGTTTATTAAAACAAATAAAATGTTTTTCGCAACATTTGATTGAATAGTTTGGAAATAATTTATTAGTTCTAAAAAAGTATTTATTAAAAAATGATTTATTGGTCGCTATTCTCATCTGAATTGCTCTCAATTTCTTCCGATTTTTTCTTTTTTGGTTTAGAATTCATATGATTTCTATTTTTATTAAAACGTTTTCTCTTTTTGTTTCCCTTTCTGTTGAAAAAAAATAATAATTAAAATGAAATATACACTATTGGACAACTCTAAGTACTGTCGCTCAAACTTGAATAACTTTTGACTGGGTAATTTGATTTTAAATCTGTTTTCACCAATTTGTAGCCAGATAATTAGCATTTTCAAAAATATGCTGAATTTTGGAAAAATCAGCTTGGAAGCATGCTTAAATTTGAAACATAAAATATAGTTAAACAATAGTAATACAAATACTCTTAACTAACTATTTAAGTTATTCAAGTTTGAGCGACGGTAGATATGAAAGCATAATTAAACTTTAAAAATTTATAACTTAAAAAGTATTCAAGATGAAAAAATTTAATTAACATTTTCTTTTTCCTCATAAAATTCTACACCGGAATAAATTATAACACGTTCAGATAAATTTCAAGATTACCTGGTTACATTATGTAAACCTTTACTTCCAATTTAAACTAATTGTCAAGTTAAGTTTTCAAACATTCAGCATATTTTCCAAAATCCTAATTATCAGGCTAAAAATTGGTGAACAGATTGAAAATCAAATAACCCAGTCAAAAGTTATTCAAGTTTGAGCGACAGTACTTAGAGTTGTCCGATAGTGTATATTTTAAACGAGAAAATGACTCACTTTTTGTTGAGTTTGAGCATAAACTCCGGGACATCACATCCGGACCGTCGCATCACATTAGCAATTGATCGCAAATTTTCCGCATCTTTTTCAGTGAAAAAAGTAATCGCTTCACCCATACGTCCAGCCCTTCCGGTTCGACCTTCAGTTGGAATGCGTGAATAATATCAAACAAATAATGATTTCAATCATTAAATACCGATTCGGTGTATATAAGAGACGGCAGTCGAAGGAAAGTCATAATTGATAACCAAATTAACGCCTTTAAAGTCGATTCCGCGACCCATGAGTTCAGTGCATATAAGAAACCATACCTTTCCCTCTCGGAAAGCGCGGACCACATTATCTCTTTGGAGTTGTGTTCGATCCGAGTGTATAACCTCTGCATTGATTCCGTCGTAAAGGAGTTCACTGAACAGTTGCTTCGCTTTATCGATTCGGTCTACAAATATAAGTACTGGTGCTTCGCATCCCTTGGCTATCAAGTCTCGTAATGCAAGTATTTTACCCTAAAATTCGATTAACGAATGATAAGAATAATGTCATAACAAATAACAATCGATTCAATACGTGTTCGTCTCCGACGAAGACCAGTCTCTGTTGGACCAGATCTGCGGCACTGTTTTTGGAGCCCACTATAACAGTGACCACATTATCCAAATTCATTTTCGCCCACTTTTCTAACTCGACGTCATGGGTGGCACTGAACATGGCGTGACTTATTTTAGATGACTGGCCACAGCACTGGTATATTACAGACAACTGGTCCCTAAAGCCGACCTCAAATAGTTTATCGCATTCATCGATTACAAGCCATTCGACACTTAAGTGGTTTAGAAATAAAATGATTGCAAAACAAATCAAATGAATGAATGAATGACTGAATGAATGAATGAATGAAATGATTTATAACTACTTCTGAATATTGATTGCTTTGGGCTTTTGCTTTAAGAGCCAAACCAATCGGTTCGGAGTCGTAACTAAAATATCGAATTTTAAGCCCGATTTCAATCCGAACTTCTTTTCGGCTGAATTGACATTTTTGATGACATGGACTCTGAGTCCAGTGCCCGTCGATATCCAGAGGCACTCTCTGTGTATCTGTTTGGCCAACTCTCGAGTCGGCGCTAATATAACTGCTCTGAAGCCTGACTTTTGCGGTCCTCTTAACTGATGGACAATCGGTATGAGAAACGCCAATGTCTTTCCGGAACCGGTGGGCGAACAGCATATGAGCTCTCGTTTGGCTAACATTAGAGGAATTGATTGCATCTGAATAGGAGTCGGACTCTTGAGACCACATTTGCGTATGTTCTCCAAAATGGTTGGCTCGACATCCAGATCAGTGAAGGAGACAATAGGTTCGGACACATCTGTGCCGTACACATGAATTCTGTTCACTTTCCTCAAGTGATTCATTCGTTCAGTTCTTAACTCTGTTTCCAATTGTTTACGACTTTTTAGACTATTTTTCTTCTTTTTCTTCGACTTTGTCTTTGACTCCAATTTGTTTCCATTTGTCTGACTGTCCGCTGATTTTATGTCTTCAACCGATTCGTCATTATTTGCTTCAATACTACTCTTACTGTCAATTGTTTTGTTTGACTAAAAGTATAAATCAATTCAATTAATAAACCGATAAATAAATGAACTTTTTTTAAAAATACCGAAAATTTTTTGACATCTTTTGCAAACTTTTTGTAATCAAATTTGGCTCCGATTATCAGTTTCCTGAAGAGATCGTCTGAATTCATGTCTTCTTCTGTTTTGAATTGTGTTTAAAACAATTGATTTTTGTTTTAAAATAACATAAAATCAAATTTCATATAAAACACGTTTTTATCACATTTTAGTGTTTATTCAAACAAATTCTGTCCACAAATACTGTGACAGACAGTCAATGCTATCCCTAATAAAGCAGTCAATTCAAGACCTGTTCGCATAGAACGTAAGCATTGATAGGGTGTTGATGTGTATGTCCTCGGGGTTTGAAATTATTGTGTTTTTAATATTTTTTTAAAAAAGGACTTCGATTTTCGTAACAGACTCAGGAGACTTTTTGAAGTGAAAGTAAAAGTGTGCTGGTGCAGTATATTATTATACTTCTATTGCCGTTCAATGGGGTTAAATAAATTATTCCTTATTTTTGCATTTAAAGTGATATTTCAATTGTACCTGGATTAGTCAAAAAGAAAGAAGTATATTTCAGCAATTCATTCGAAAAAGTTTTCAAAACATCAATTTGAGAACTGACTCGTTGCTACCCTGATCAGTGATCATAGCCTAATCTGGCCGTCACTGAGAATTTCTGGAAATCAGTCGAAACTGAAGATCTGAATGATGTCAGCAATGTATGTGTGCTTTGCATCTGGGTTAAATCAGAAAAAATCTGACATGGTTGTCGTGATAAAGTTGACAAAGATTATATTCACAAATTATATTCCAAATGCTTCGGGTCAATTAATTTGGATTTATACAATTATATCAATATGTAGTCCATAGTATAGGAATGTGCAACCTCAAATGTGTTAAGGGTGGGGGTATTGTGGGTATAACTTGGTATGAGTAGAACACATTTACAATATCTGTAATGCGATAATTGTCTACAGTTTTGATTAAAATAAGAATATCTTCTTTGCATACAATACTATACAGTACTCTATATTTGAGACAGATATGCGCTAATAATATGAGAGAGTTTGAGGAAAATCGATATTTTGTATGAGAATAGGATATGCACTCAATTTTGAAGAGTTGGTCCAAAAACTAATTCCTAATACCTATCAAACAAATGGACACATCCTTTGCCAATACAACGAATATAACGATTAAGGACTGGAATTAGGACTCGAATCAGATTAAACATTAGGAATAACACTAAAAAATAATAACTATTTCAATGAATTAATATAATTATAGACTAGAAATGATAGGTTTGTAGCAAATTACCAGATTTCGAACGCAAATAGACAATGTTGCATGATTAATAATATAAATGAATGGGACTGGGTCATTTAGAAATTATTCCAAATCATAATAACATGATTTCTGAATCAAATGAGTCCTCAATTTGTTTCAAATGCAAAAAATTAATTAAAGAAAAATATTGTTACTATTAATTGGAGTTATTTTATATAAGCCAGTAGTCACTACCGACTTGTGAGTAGTGTCACTGTCCTATTTGTGCATGCTCACATTCTTTACCATATCATGTCTATCGGAATAAAAAATTATGAATGACTTTATTTGAGCCAATTTTAATGTAATTGATATAAAAAAGGATTTCTTTATGAAAAAATAAATTATAGATTAAATGATTAAATGTTTTGTAATATATATTATAAACCAATTAATACTTTTTCACTAAGTTATCATCGGTGCATAATATTGGTTTCAATTATTTCCTTGCTCATTTTTTGTATAGCACAAAGAAAAAAGAAAGTTTAGCTTATATTGGTTTCACCCAAATATTAATTCATAAAAAATAAATTCAAATTAAGGCTAATTTATAGTAAAAAATAATATACATTATAAACAAATATATATAAACTCAATTTTCGCAATATTTCAATTGAGTTACTAAAATATTACACAGGTTAAACAGAGTAAAAATCACCCATATACTAAGTTAGTTAGTAAACTAACTAATTCACCTACTTACAATTAAATATATTTGAGAGTTAATATAGAGTATCTTGAACATAACGGGAGTAAATATTTACTAGATTTATAAAACTGGTACCCATTGTTGGTACGTGCGAATGGGGAGTAATAAATGAATGAAAAGCTTTATAAATATAAAAGACATAAATAAAAAAAAGCAATTTATGCTTTCAGCCAAAGGCGTCCATCAATTTTAGGCGTGTTTTTGCAATAAAAAACAATACATAAAAAATTCATCAAAACTTATTCATAAAAATTGTTTTCTTGAAAATGTTTAGACTTTAGAGAAATATAAGTTAAAAAACATTTAGAAAGACATTAAGAGAATGAAAAAAATATTGCGAGAGAGAGAGAGAGAGAGAGAGAGAGAGAGAGAGAGAGAGAGAGAGAGAGAGAGAGGAGGGTTCAATAACCTATTAAATAATATTTGTTAGCAAACACATAAAGTTATGAACATTTCTTAGCTTAAGCTTAGATTTTAGTTATTTGACACTTAAGTTAATTGAGGCTAAACTGCGAATTGAATATTCTTCTGGAGTTTCTTTAAAATTTAAATTCATTTTATTCTAAACTTATTCTTATTTTACTTTTTAATTAGTTGTTTATTTAAATTATTTTTCCTCTAATTATGTTTATATTAAAAGTTTATTCAATACAATAAAAAAGTTTTGTTGAAATGAAAGCTTAAAATCATTATAAGTCTTAAACATTAGTATAAAAGCAAAAGTTTTTTGTTTGCAAACAAATAAAAATAAAGAGACAATTGATGTGAAGAAATGAATAGTAATTTTGCTGAGACTTCAAGTATGAAGAGTATTAACACATTTGGATAGAAGTGAAGATGAAATCTCTTAATAGTTTTCAATAGAGAACTGCAATAGAAATGTATAGTCTTTTTGCTAGACTTTGGTAATAAGTTTTAGTGATAACTCGTTTGGAGCACACAATATGACCAGATGTTACCTAACAGGTTGTTGTAGTAGTGAATACCAGCCAATCAATGGCATGAGTCGAGTCTAAAGTAAATTTTAAGCTCAACTTCTATTCCAGTATTGCTTTCACAGCAAACAAATACAAATTGAGGACATGAACGCCGAGTGCACCGCAAAGCTAGTCGTACGAGTCGTCTGAACATTGCTTTCACTGGCGAGTCAGTGGCGCACACACTTCCACTCAACCCAACCATACTATTGATATAAGTTAACTATCAGAGCATCGGTCCATCGCCTAAATTATGGCCACTTCTTAATACTCTCGTACATCAAATTGTGCTCAACTTTTCTCTTCTCAAGTCGTTTGTGTCCACTCTTTATCTGAATTTTTGTTCTCATATTCTATTGTATTACTTATTACTTCATATCTGAATCTCTATTGTATCGAAAGAAGGGTTAGTTTTATAATTTTAACATTCAATTGATCTGTTATTCTAAGCAATACTATAATTGTGTCCAGCAACAAATAAGACATAGCAATGCCGGCTCATCACAGTTACGTCACACAAAGCCAATTGACTCTGACCAGTGCCAATAATGAGCCCATGGAGAAGTTCAGGTAATGTGCCTTTGAATCAATTGCTTGCAAATTACGAAATAAAACAGTTTTTAGATTAAAGCCCAATGTTTTCCAATCCTATCATTGTATTCAATAATTGCATATTTTCCCCAATTATTTGCTTAAAGTTACCGATCATTAAAAAGTCAGTGATGACTAAAAAGCATCTAAAATACACTACAATACTGTATACAGTATTAGAGTATAAGATAAATTTGATATTTTTAGACTAAGAAGATATGATAACAACTCTTATCTCTCAGAGTTATTATCATATCTTCTTATAAAAGATCTTACATTCGATTCATTTAGTAAACGGTTTTCCAATTAAAACCATTTTATTATATACTTTATTATTAAACAAAATCAATAAAAATCTAATTAAAGTGATTTTAAAAATAAAATAAAATTCAATTCATATCATATTCTATTTAAAACGATTTCCAAATTAGAAATTTTATGGGAATATTAATCAACAAATTTCTAATTTAACTAATTATTTGCAAAGTATTGTAAAGTTCTTTAATTTTAATTTTATTTATGGCTATCATATCATTAGCGCAAACGCTTCAAAATCTATTCAAACAGATAATCGTTTAATTTAAAAATAGTTTAAAATATAATAATTTGTATAGAAATTAATCTTAAAGTAATAAAAGTAACAATTATTGAGTTAACTTTTACTCCGGGTAAATGAAGCGTAAAATTTGAAAATTTAAGCTTCTTTTAACACTTATTCTTCATATTTCTAAACCAGAATTCGTAACTCAATTTGTTTAGAATTTTTTTGTTCATATCTGTGTCTATAAATATAATGTGATTTTGCTTTTTCAGGTGTTGTAAAAATATTTTATGTAATTTTAGATTTTCTAATTAGGATTGCGGCGAAAGTTTACGTTTTTTTCTTCTCAATCATATTTAATGATTAATAAGTTTTCTATTTTAAAATTATTTGTCTATAATTTGATTTAACTTTAAATATATTAAGAAATATAATGATTATTCGTTTAGATCAATACACTTTCGTTTAATAATACTGTATATAAATGACATTTTTAGAAGTTATATTATTAACGAGTTATAAAACCCATCAATCAATCACTTGATTATATTAATATCAATTGATTTCTTGACTTATAAAACAATTTGCGTTCAAAGAAATTAAATTTAATTTGAATGGAAATATTGTACTTCATATTTAATGGCGGACACACCTTCATAATTCTCCTTATGAAATATCCAAGCTGATCCTTAGATTCTATGTTCAAATTATAAATGGATTCGCTTTATAATGACTTTTATATCCATTCAGTTTTAATTATACACAAAATACTGGAATGAATTTGCATAAGAATTAAGAGATGTTATACCAAAACATATACTAATATTAGTGATTGTTTAATAGCTGTATAAAAATAGATTAGTTATAATTTGATATGTTTTTAGTCAATTTTGTCGTTGAATATAACATTATATTTATATTTTGCTAATGGAATGACTAATGAGTTAAAAAAATATTTAGTGTTAATGTAAAACCAGTTGATTTGTGTTTGTAAAACAAGTTTAATTTGAAACATCATTTTTATAAATAATTGTTAATACTTTGAAATGACATTTGCATTATTGGCTCATATTCTCAGAGACTTCAGACTCGAAAGAGTGTACAGAGTCTACAGTGCTTTATAATGCTCCTCGTACTTTCATTTCCTGATTCCAATTACATTTAAGTTGTTTAACAAAATAATAATTATTATTACTTTCACTTTGAAGTCAGTTATTTTGAAAGCAATGCGAAATATATAAAATATATTTAAGACAACTTCGCTTCCTATTAAATGTGTCCCTTATCCAATCATCACATTATCTTCCATCTTAATTGAACTCTTTATTTAACTTTAACTTCCATTTCATTTATCAGCAATTGGTTTAAGAAAATCTTTTAATCAGTTTGTTTAACAGTCATTATTTCTGATTTATTTTTTTTATTAATTCAATCCAACACCAATTTTCTTTCAAAATAGCCATGTTAACTATTATTTTATGGCAAAATTACCATACTTACAATTAATTGATTTCGATTAATTGACTTTTAATCGTATTTTATTAGTCACAGGCCTACCCGCAGGCCTGAGGAAGAAGGGCCATTTCCTATTTTAAGCCAGTATAATTTAGTAGTCCTATCTCTGTCTTCCATTTCTTGGAGCGAATGCTCGCAATACTTATCTTTCCGTCTAATGTAATGCAGTCTTAATAATAACTTAAAATTTGTTTATTTCTTCAATTTTCACAATTATAACAATTCATATAATAAGAGAAGTTTTATATAATTTTCATCTCTATTATGGATTCATTAGACTAATAATACGGTTCCACAGAGTATATCCAAATCATCAAAAACTATTCTGTTTTAAAGTCACCCATAGTATCGATAATTTTTTCTCTTTACCACTTATTCAGTGAAAATGTGTTTGATTTCATATACAGTATAACAAATTTCAATATAGACTTCAGTTCTTTTGTATTTTTTGCGAAACTCTTTTGCAAAATCAGAATCCCTTTCAATAGTGTAGTGAATGCGCTCTTTATATTCATTCTGAAGTATTGACTGCTAGTCCGACAAAATACCAGAAGAATTGAATGAATTTTGAGCCAAAAAGCGAATAATTGAAGAGTCAGAGGAAGAGTCAACGAACCAGACCTACAGAAGAAGAGATTTGGAAAATTGAGCTTAGATTCTGCACCCATTCATCCATACAATTAAAAGCTAATTATTATTAAGCAAGAAATGAATACTCGTTACACCCGTTATTGTCTTCTATTCGCTTGTCTTCTACTCTACTCTACTCTAAACTCTTTTCATTTCTCCAACACTTTGTACTCCATTAGGAATAATAATAAATTATTACTTAAACTGTCGTTAGCTTTGAATTCAGAAAATAAATGCCTTCACAACAAACTCTGCTTTATTACATTAAAATACTGGTCTTTTAGTTACCTTATTTGTATACAGATAATTTTGGAAATATCAACTGTTAACTAGTATGTTAATTTGAAATGATTAGGATTAACATTTGGTATGATTTGTGACTGTTTAAATATCTAATTATTCATAACTTAAATGTATGATTGCAAAAATAAGCAAGTCCTATTTTGTGATTGAATTTGTTTCGATCTTTATTGAAAAATCATAAGTAAGTCGTAAATAAAGTTACACTTTTCCTATGAGATTACCTGAGCTGAAAAAATACGTTAACAATAAAATAAAGATTAATTATATCCGGGTTTAGGTATAATACAAATATTATTCGTTTGAATTTGAATTTAATGCAAATATTTCTAAAGCTCAGCAAACAATTAGAGAATATTATTATTTTATGAACAAGTTCATTATAAATGGGATACAATGTGGTTACTATTATACGATTATAGCTGTGAATCGTATCACATAATATATACTGTTCTTTTGAAACTACTTCACAAACATTTTCATTGCAAACATCAATCCTATAATAGTTATCTCAGTCTTCACTGCAATAATAATAATGAACTTATTTTCAAAAGTAATGTCTAAACAAAATCTACAAAAAAAATTAATTAAACAGAAATGCTTTTGAATGCTGTCCGATATGAGTCCTCAAACCAGAACATATTCATTAGTTAACTCAGGTGTCACTGAGCAGTCAGACTGTCTGTCTGTCTGCACCAACACTGACACAATCATTGAATGTCCTCTTCAGTCAACTCCAGTTGTCTGCTATTGTTTGGATGGCATACGAAAAAACAGGTGCTCTTATATAAACAGGGACATTTGAATACCGGTATTTGCTTATACATTCATATTTAGCATCAGTACAGTCTAAACATCCGAAATCATTGCTTATACGCAATAAGTTACCCGAATTAAAAAATAAGCTTTCAATTGGATAATGTCTATAAGTTTTTAATTAATTATTAATGATTTCAAACTAGTTATAAATGTTAGGAAACTTTCACTTCCTTTGAAAAAATATATTTAATTATTTGTTAATTGTTTGAATAAAATTTTTCAAATAAATTAATTAAAAATATTTGAGATTTGTTTAAGAAAATAATAAAATTGTTAATCAAATGTTGGCCTAAATTGTTATGAGATATGAATATTAAAATAAATAACTTTTTCATTCAATTATTAATAATAGAAATTTCAAGTTTAATAGCAAAACAAATAAATAATTTTGAAAAAACAAAGAAAAATTTTAAGATTTAATTAGAAAAGCAATAAATTACTCGAAAAGCAAGAAAAATTAAATGAGAACATGAGTTGAAAAGTAGAATTCAAATACAAAGTACACCCCATCACAAATGTATCAGTATCATATAATATATTATACAGGTCTATACAAGATTATAATTATCAAAAAAAACTTAATTATCATATCATATCATATAAGGATGATTTTTAAATGTAAACGCCTTTCCCTTAATTTAGTTTTAATGCTAAGTAATAAAAATTTTGTTTGTTTTAAATGAAAATCTTGTAAACAATGTTTTAAATAATTATGAAATTTATGTTAACTTTTATACAAAATACTGTACTCTCGCTCTCTATGTGTTCAATGGAGAGTAGAATCGGCGTAAAGGCTGGCGTAACGACAATTCCTTTAAGCTCTGAATTGTGTTCTCTCTCTCTCTCTCAATAGTATTTATGTATTACAGTATATCAGTGAATGTGTTATGCAATAGGAATGTGCAAGCTCACTGAACCTACTTGAATTATAATAGACGTGCATTTATTTTGATTTGTACCTTGAGTTCAAATGAGTTTAGTTTTAATAATACTGAAAGGCTTGTCAGCACAAAAAGAATGCTCAGAATCGGTTAAGTACTATATCATTAAGCATTTGCGAGATTATACTTTGACCAAGCATACTTGACAGTACACTGAATCCTACACATTCTTCTTGTTTTATTCCGTAGTATTTTTAGCGAGTATGCTCGCTTATTTTGAATAATATTAAATAATTTTGAAATTAAAGTGAAATGAATGTCATTATTGTTGAAATAAAAATGTATATGAAATTCAACGATAATTTCCACACATTTATCATTGAATTAATTGATTTTTACTTAATTATACAATCGATATGTCAAGGCTTTGAAATTGTTTCATGATAGACAAACTTGGTCATTCTACTTGTGCTTTTTATTGAAACATTTTACTAATGAGATCCTTAATGGCATCTCTTAACCAATTGTTCCCAAACAAATGTGCATGTCTTCAATGTTCATTTAGTTGGATCAATGGTTTTTCAAATAACGCCAGTAATAATTTCGGATAATTGAATTGTTCGGAGCATTTCATTGTAAGCATTCATTGTCGCAAATTTTGTCGCATGTCTTGACTGAAAAAATAATTACTTAATAAACATCTAATAAAAAGATTTCGACTGATTTTGAGAATAACACAAACAATAAGTAATTTTTTAATTCAAAAATTATATGTCGAAAATTATTTTGGTAGGGTCTTCTAGAATGTTCGTAGGTTTTTGAATGTACCCATTATTTAGCGAATC
>JAQIWA010001931.1:0-15466 GCA_034693305.1 Eueremaeus valkanovi
CCGAATTTCGGCTTAATTCTATTAAATTAACACCAATTAAGGCTAAATTAAGCTTAATTTAACTCAATTTAGCCGAAATTCGGTCAAAAAGGCCTATTTCCGGTCTTAATACAAAATGGCGCCTATTTCCTGCCCGCCATTTTACCTCCCCCTATACCCCCCCTAGGGTTTGAGCCGAAAAATCCGCCATTTTACCTTCCCCTATACCCTCCCCTAGGTTTGCCGAGCTTGGCCATCCCTACTGTAAACATATCTAAAGAATAAATTAGAGTTAAATCAAATGAAAATATTTCTTTCCAATGGTTTGCTAGTCATACAAATTTTGCTCTGGCTAACATTCCTGTGCCATTACGATTCAGATATATCTGATAGGTTGAGTCCGGCCAAATAGACATCAATCAGACTATTCATTGAGTTATTAGTCTTTAGACGTCTTCGAGATATAAATTAGGATTTGATTCAAATAAGACTCGAATTAGTTGTGAAAATCATTTTAATTTTCAATTCATTAATTTTATCCGAAACTCTCTCATTTCGAACCTACCTAGTACATTTCAATTATCAATCGATCTTGATAAGATAAAGCTAAATAATATTAAGTACAAAATGTATCAAGGCAAGGAGATCAATTTAATAAGGAGAAGCATACAGGTATTGAATAAATGTTCCTGATACAATTCTAATAATAAATTCAATTCGAGTTTAATTTATTAGAAAAAACAAAATTATATAAAAAAATTAATATTTTCATAAAATTCAACAAAAAAATTAAGTTTTTTATTAATAATCAAAAACAAAAAATATCGCAAAACAAGACTGAATGCAAACAAATAATTCCCAAAACAAAACATACACTCATTTCTCACTTCCGGACGCGATATCCATAATATTAGCGATAGTCATATCCCTGACCTCCTGTGCGGACAGCACAACATCGCACTCACGTTCGACCGACACCTGTATCTCCACTGCCATCAGCGAATCCATGCCCAACTTGACCAGTTTCATGTTCGGGTCCATTTTCTTGAGGTCATCCATACCCATAATGTGCGCCAACTTCTTAAGGAAGTTCTGTTTGCCTCCACTCGACTCCAGCTTAGGCTCGCTTTTAATAAAACTAAAAGCAATCGCTTTATCCGTCTGTAAGAGCGCGTCCAAAGTCTGCAGACAAGAGGCCACTCTCTGGGCAACAGTGCCAGCAATAACGGCGTCATCACTGCCGGTGCTCTTAACCACAATACCCACATCGCCGATGACTCCCCACTGGATCGCCAGACCATTATAGCCGTCAGACTTACGGAGTTCGCAAACCCTGTCTATAATCGAGTTACTGAACCCGTAGTTGGTTTGGCCGACGTTCCCACGAGTGGCCACACCGGAGGAAAAGCCGACGAAATACTCCAAATCCGGACAGTACTTACGGCACACGATATCCAAAACAATGAATGCGTCGGACTTTGAACGGCATATAGTCTTAAACAGGTCTTCCGTTTGGTTCTCGAAGAGGGCGTCCACTAATTCGAGCACCAAATGGAAAACGCCTCCAATCGGGCCATAGTTTGAGGCAATCTTCAGCAGATTCATGGCCTCATTGGGCGAACTCAGGTCTGTATTGCATACGACATGTATGTCCGCGCCCTTCATATCGCGATAGTATTTGAGTTTTGCCTTTTGGTAACCAGTCTTAGGGCCGGATCGGGATGTGATCACAAACTTCTTGGCCTCCCTTTCGATCATCCAATCGATTAACTCAATGCCAAACCCACCCAAAGCGCCGGTCAGTATATAAACCCGGTTTGGATTGAATACAGTTCTGGCGATTGCACTCATTCTGTACGCTTTGGCTGCAATCCTTTCCACCGCTTCCTCATCCCTGATCTTTATGACTACTTTCCCCATATGTTTGCCGGAAGCCATGAAACGGAACGCTTCCTCGCATTCATCGACAGCGAAGATACTTCTGTCCAACGGCTTAACGGTTCCGGTTTTGATGCCATTGCTTATGAGTTTCCAAATACTCTTTCTGTCATTTAAGACAATTTTTGGTGTCTTTTCATCCGCAGTGAACAACGCGTCCAAAAGTATTCCGTGAAATGACTTGTTTTTAAGCATTTCTGACATATCTATGAAAAGTAAAAAAAAATTTTTGCTTTGCATTCAGATTATTATTATTCAAGCCTTGAAAAGAGTGAACCGAACGCGTATAGCAGTCTGGCGTCAACATTAGTATACAAAGTGGAGTTAACACATGTCATGATCACATGAGTTGAAACGTTTTGTCTCAGACACTACTTGAATGCAATCGATGTTTAATTATTTAATTATTAATTTTATAAAAGTTTAGACAAATATAAGTGTTTTTAAACATAAATAATAATAAAATATTGTCTTAAATACACTTATATTTGTCTAAACTTTTATAAAATTAATAATTAAATAATTAGACATCGATTGTATTCAAACAATGTTTGAGACAAAACGTGTTCAACTCATGTGATCATCACATGTATTAACTCCCATTTATTTTTTATTATTGGCACCAGACTGCTAGAAATATTCGGATCACTCATTTTCTAGAACTTTGGATAAAA
Source organism: Eueremaeus valkanovi (assembly GCA_034693305.1). Lineage (NCBI taxonomy): Eukaryota > Metazoa > Arthropoda > Arachnida > Sarcoptiformes > Eremaeidae > Eueremaeus > Eueremaeus valkanovi. Next base: position 2,592 of record JAQIWA010001931.1, read on the forward strand.
TAATAATACATTTATAGATAAAAAGTTAATAAAGGATTGAATACCTAATCGGGTATTGACAGACATATCATACTTTCCGATCTCCAAAAAGCGGCCATTATTTCCAAGACATTCAATACTGGCCTTAAGTTTGTCATCGGATAACGAGTTGAGCACCAGATCGACGCCCAAACCATTCGTAGCATTCATTACAAGCGTTTTGAAACTCAAGTCACGCGAAGAGGAAAAGTTGCGATCAGTTAGTGTTGGGAAGAGTTTCTTCAGATAATCGCGTTTAGCAGCGGATCCAACCGTAACGAAGAGCTGACAGTCCAGATCCAGGCATATATTGATGGCCGCCTGACCCACACCACCACTGCCCGAATGGATGAGCACTTTCTCTCCTCTCTTAAGATTACCTCTAATTATAAGCGAATAATAAGCGGTCGCATAAACACACGGAACAGTCGACGCCTCTTCCATCGACCAGTGCTCGGGTATTGGCCACAAGAACTCAGTGTCTTCTACGACACAAGTAGTGGCCAATGCTTTTGACGGAATCATTCCCATCACTCGATTCCCGTTTTCATCCCTACCGGAGAACTCCAGACCCAGAATACAGTCCTGGAGTGCAATATCGCCCGGCAGTGCGTCCGCAGGTAATCGACCTAAAGGGCAATTCAATACATAATTATTACACTTATTGTCAATCATTTACTACCCGTTCCACACGACTCACCCGTCGCTAACATAATGTCTCTGAAATTCAGTGCCGAATAATAGACATAACAAAGCAATTGATTATCTTTGCGACCGATCGGCCAATACTTGTGCTGACACTCAAACCACTTGAGGCTCGAGAGGTCACCTCTGGTCGATGTGTTCAGAAAGCAATGTTCGGTCTGCACCGTACGTGTGATGGAGTTCCCAATGTTGGACTTGTAATAACCCCAAGCATTGTCTTTGAATACATTGCAAACCAAATCCTTTTTAACGATTGCATTGAAATCCTCGCAATCGCTAAAGAATTCATCTTTAGGTCCATTAAAGTTGAAAATACAGCGAATTCTCTTCCCATTCACTTCAGTCTTCAGACAGTAAACGAAGCCTAAGATACCATTCTTTGCGCTGTTGTTAGCGATGAGCCAAATGTTCTCGCCTTCCGGTCTCTTATGAATCGATTTGATCTCTTCTTTAAGTTTTTCCAACCAATGGCTGAAATCCATTGATATCTCAATAAAGACTTGTTTTTCAATTTGCAAATCAGTTGTGATTTTCCTGAACAGCATTGTATTGGCGCCGAACTGATTGTAATTCCAGCCAATGTACGTAAAGCCCCTCTTATCTGCTGCCGATCGGATCCGATTCCTATCCATTGTATGCGACTTCACGTCCAATAGATTTCTAACCAATTCTTCACTTTTAGTGAACTTATCTCTGAATACAATCTGAAAAAAGCCGTTGACTTTAAGCGCATCCCATACAGAGTCAAACAGTTTGGTTAAATCAATACTATCTTTGCAGTCGTTCTTATAGATAATCAGATCCATGTCATTCAGATTCGACGGTATGTGCGACTCATTCAACGGCCAACCAATGGCTTTGCTGTCTTCGGAGAGCAGATCCGGACTGCGATAAACAAGAGTATAATTGAGTTTAATGTTGTAGTCGTACGGCTCGTAGCTATCCGTAAGCAGTGGTCGTATCGATTCGGTGCTGTCGTTCAGCTCAAGCACTTTGAAATCAATGGACTTCTTGTTGTCGTAACAGATAATCAGCTGTCCGTCGACTAACCACTTGTTATAAACGGATTCAATGAGAAAATCATCGCTCAATTGCTTATAATTTTCGTTCGCTTTAATCGCCTGAATATCATATTCGCTAACAGTTTGCAAATCCTTTAGAAATGAATACAAATATCTGTTCTTCTCTTTGAATGTCTTCGCAAACACTTTACTCTTTATTGAAATAATTTTCGCATTTTTGCCAATACTTCGGATTAATTGAAACTTTTTGTCCAACTCTTCGGCCAATTCGTCGCAAAGCGCTCTATACTCGAGCAAACTCTTCTGGCGCTCCGGGAAAAACGCATCCATAGCTACCGATCCCTCATAAGGCAGGAACTCATAGTGACCAACACCCGGCTTCAAATTCAAGTTCCTCTGAACCAAATTGGCTTTCATTTCCCTATATTCCAGACCCTTTGCGACACCTATTTTGGTGTCGTAATCGAACACCGCTTCCAGTCTTCTGGAACTGCTGTCCATAGTCTCCACTTCAGTCAACAGGAGCTTAGGATCAAAGCGTATCAGATCCAAGCGCACCGGTATGAACAGCCCTTTGCTATCAATGCCTAAAATGCCTATTTGTATCATATTATCCGAAAAGACGACCCAATTATCGGTCCAATCGACCAGTGCTTTCACTTTCCTGTTCTCGACGTACGCTTCGGACACACACTGAAAGCTCTTCCCGTAATCATAGCCCCGGAGTCGTAGACTCGTATAGACGTCCTGTTTATCCAAAACAATTTTATCTGTACTACTCAGTCGGTACGACTGTTCCTCCAAATAGTACTGGAATTCCAGTCCTGTCGTCAGAACAGATATATTTCCGGTGACGACAACGGCTTCGCTTTCGGTCAGTACGAAGTCACCTGAGCTGATGTCGATAGTCGTCTGGAATGCTAGCTCTCTGTTCGACTGCACCAGAGTGGCCCGGTGGAAGGTCACGTCCCGGAACTCAACCGCCAGATCTTCATATTCCTTGTTCTTAATTGTGGCCAAATGTTTCCATACGAGCAATAGATATCCGGTTCCCGGGTATAGGTTCCGGCCATCAATTACGTGGCCAGTTATGTAGGCGTCGTCTTTGTCCTGCAAGATGTCTACCCACTTAGAAAGTGGTGCGGATAAGGTTGTTTCGATATACTTAACCTCGACAAATTGTACTGGATCTTATTGATATTTTTATATTCTTAAAGATCCTTGATAGAAAAGCTTATACACCCTGATTGATGACTTGTAATGATGAACTTGTTTTTTTTGTTCTCAAAAAATGAACTAGTATATTTGGCTCAATTACTGATATTTGTCGAGGTAAAGTTGTATATTAACCAGGGACGCGGAAGGTCATTTAGGGAAATTACTGAGAGGTCATAGGTTATATATATAAGTAAAAAAATTTATTCTGGTATAATTTAATACAATATTCTATCCATAACTGATTTATCTTTTTGCTGACGTCATTTATCTAGGGGTGGGCAGAGGGGGAGTAGGGTATGCAATCCACCTCATTTCCCACTCTGAAAAGTATTCACCCTGGAGTTTATCGGAGAAAAAATGGCGTTGAATGACATAAATGGTGCACAATTTTTGGACCGAATATCTGCTAATTTGACCAAATTTTGTTGGTATTTGTTGACCCAAATGTTGTCATATATCAGGCATAGACTGGAAAAATCTCTGTGTATTAGAGCTCATGTTTACAGAATTTCCAACACATCTATACAACAACTAGTAGTTTGAAGTCAAGTCTAGTTTAAGTTTAAACACTTCTCATAACAAACGACAAATTGTTTGATGTGTTTGTATAATGACATTTATACTGTAGATTCTCACTGAAAAATAATTATCTAGCTAATTTTAAGTCTTTTTAAATGATAAAAATGCATTCATTCACATACGGACCAAATTCAAGCCAAATATGATTTTGTTTATCAAAAAAAAATTAACAAGCAAAAAACATAGCAACTGCTGAGAATCAACATGGTATAATTTCGATGAATGCTCTAGCTAATCAGGCACTAAACATATTGACAAACCACATGTTAACCAGGTGCTACATTACTATTCTATATAGTTGTCTCCATGGTTACCGTAACTATAACTCCCATAGAGAAAAATAAGTGCATTGCGATTGTGCAGACATCTATTACTATAAATTGCCCTGGTCAAAAATTTGAATCCCCATGCAGAACTAGTGCAACAGCCCTTCCGCATTCCTGATATAATACATACAATAAACATGCTTGATAGCTTACCAAACCGTTGTATTTACTCGTCTGAGTTGCCCTGGATTGGAATACACTGAAATAATCAGGATACTTTGTAACCAGGTAGTCTTTATCGTGAATCCATTTGACCAGCGGTGAAATAAAGAGCGTTCCGTTCGATACGGGATATTCGACTTTCGGATACAGTTTCTCAATACTCGGGTTCAGTCCAGACGTATAGAGCGTACCGACACTCGAAAGCAATAGATTTAAGTTATTGTCGTTTTTGCGCATTAGAGGAATGTATGATATATTCGGACCTAAAGTGCGTTTAATAATCGACTGAAACAAACAATGAGGAGATATCTCGATAACAATCGCATTGTTCGGTATCTTTTTCAGGCCGTCGTTGAATAGAACCGGATATAAGAGATTGTCTGCAAAATAATTGGCGCCAATAGTCTTGGGCTGACTGATGGCAGTCGTACTGATCCAACGGGCGGACACTTTGCGCTGACCCGACATAACTGTTGTCAACTTTGCCGTCAATTGCTCACCGATTGCATACATGAGAGAGGAATGGAATGCAATACCACTCGACTCGACATTCGTTGTGAAGATATCCTTATCTTTGAGTACTTTAACGAACTCTTCGACAGATCTGTTGTCACCAGAAATAGTCACCGAATCGTCGGAATTATCGCAAGCGATGTAGACATTGGATGGACAGAGAGGTTTGGCCTCTTTGGCACCCATACGGACCGCCACCATTCTGCCCCTGGTCTTCGCATTGTCTTCCACGCACTTCGCCCTCCAGTACGCCATTACTATAGTCTCCTCAGCGGTCAGGCATTTGTCCGCATAAGCGCAGACGAGTTCACCAATCGAGTGGCCAATTATACCGTCCGGTCGTATATCCAGTTCCTCTAACAGATCGATAAGCGCTATCTGAATGGCGGCTATCGTTAGGAATGAATTCATAACTGAATCGCAAATATTTGTCGACTCATTCATCAGAAGAGACCACAAATCGATTGAATATTTTCTCATTATTTGACACAAATTGCGAATCGATTTCTGAAAGACTTCGATACCAATCAAGTCCTTAGCCATAGCCGACCATTGGGTGCCCATTCCGGACAACACGAACCAAATCTGTCTATCCTTTTCCGTCACATCTCTGACATTAAAGTTTTGAATTTCACTCATATTCTGATCCAAACTCTCTATTAATGCAAAACCTCTGGAAGTCATGCCGTCGTAAGCGGTGTTTGTCTTAAACGGAGACGTCTTTGAGATATCGTTTATAAGCGATAATAAATCTCTCGTTATTTTCTGCGGTTTATTCAGCAGTGACTCAAAGAAATAGTTAATTGATTTCTCATTTCTTCCGCACATTTGTATTAAACGGGGAATTCTGTCGACTATTATGTTGTTATCCATCGATGGCTTGATTTTCGGCGACTTTATAATGACGTGAATATTAGATCCGCCGAAACCAAAGTTATTCAGACCAACGGTATCGCCGAAAAAGGGCGTGTTTTCGTTGATCGGCTTCAGTTGGCCGGTCTGTATGCCCTCGACCTTAGGGTTGGCTCTATGGAAGTGTATGTTTGCGGGAATGCATTCATTTTCCAGCGAAATAATGACTTTACTCATTGCGCACAAACCAGACGTCGCTTCCGTATGGCCTATATTAGACTTGTGCGCACCGATCAGCAAGGGTTCCTTCCGGCCTCCTATTTGAGCAGGGTAGAATAGCATATGTATAGAAAAAAGGACCGGAACTACATTGAAAACTAACAAAACTAACTAAATATGTATTGATTGCATACCCGAACACATGGACTCACAAATAGCTCTCATCTCTTCCGGATCGCCGGCCTGAGTGCCGGTGCAATGGGCCTCAACATAGCCGACATCATGCGGATTGACGCCGGCCTCCGCATAGCAGGCCTTCATTAGGTCCCTTTGCGACTCCCAGGTCGGGAACGTTATACCCATTTCCTCATAGCCGTCGTTATTGGTCTTCGTGTGGACTACTGTCGCGTAAATACGTTTCGCAAAACGCTTTCTCTGCAGAAATACAGCGACAATTGCCTCACCCTTTGCGTAGCCATTGGCCGACGCGTCCAAACACTTGCACTTACCGTCCGGTGAAAGCATATTAAGCTTAAAGAACTGGTACTGAATCATAGGATTGAGGCCTAAGTTAACCCCGGCTACAATAGCACTTTCGCACCGGTTGTGGCGCATATAACGGAGCGCTTCGTTGAGCGCCGAAAAACAGGAGGCACAGGCCGTGTCCACCACCAGAGATGGGCCCCGGAAGTTGAACCGATGCGATACCTGTGCGGCCATATACTGCTTATACTGGGGTACAGTTCCCACAGTCGAGTGTGCGTTGAGAATCTCATCGAAACAGTTGCCAATAAAAACACCGGTATTTGAGCCGCTCATGGATTCTGGAACTGTGCCTGGAATTGGGTGTGCAATCGGGTTATATCCCAGTATTAATTGGTATATTTTGTAGTAATGACGCGCAAGGGGTACATGAATTATGTAACACAACTCAGAATATATTTATGCACTAAATATATTATATCTTTAAAATTTTCTAATAAAAAATGTATGATAGGTCAAATTATCAGTTACTCAAAATTGCCTGGCATAGTCGCATAATAGTATCAAGGTGCATAACAAAAAGTTATTTAATAGTAATTGATATTTATTTTAATTAATAATAATTTTACTTATTATTCAATTTATTGTTGTTTTCAATCAATTATTTATAGTTTGACTCCTTTTTTTCTAATTGAGCAAGCTGACTTTTTCTAAATTTTCAATTGACCCTATTACACAATCTATCACTGGAATATTTATGCGCAAAACATACCGGAGTCCCAAAGAGCCTCATAAACGCTTTCAATTAAAATTCTAATCTGGGAATCGATAGAATTTGCCTGAGCATCGTCACAGCCAAAGAAGCTTGCGTCAAACTTTTCCAGGTTTTGCAATTTGCCCATGCCCATTGGAGTGTTGAACAGATCTTGCAATTAAGTGAGAAAAAAAATTCCATTAACTTAAGTGAAAAAATTGCAAAAGTATTGACTGATTTTGAAATACAGTTAACGACATAAATGTCTGACATAAATGTTTTCCTTAATTGATAATTTATAGTATCAAGCTCATTTAAGCCATTATGAATAGCTTCGCGTACATTCATGAAGCAATGCATGAAAAAGATTTAGATAAAATCTTCCACATCAATTTTATCATAATCATACCACGCTCAACCGCACTTCTACTATCAAGCTCGTTAATATCCCGCCCTTCTTCAACTGGTTCATTTGGAGGAAGAAAATCTAAAAATTCAGAGAGATCACTATTAGATAAAATTGAGCCTCTTGAAAATCAGCAGAGTTGAGCAAGACAGTCTCGCATGACTGAAAACTACCAGGATAATTTGGTAACAAAATCTATTCATGGGAACAACTGGTTTCCTATTAACTTCCGAAATTTTATTCGTAAATGATTCTATGTGCTTTTATAATTTTCGAATAAAAATACGTATAAATATGACCAAGCTTATTTTTAGAACCAAGTTAGTTAATATTATATAGTTTTTTATTCCAATCAAAATAAATATTTGAGTTAGAATAGCAATTGATAAATATTAATACATCCATACTCAACCAGGGTCAATAATATCGCAGGGGGTCAATTTTTCCAAAGATACACCCTGGTTACATTTCAATCTCGGTAATAGTCCATAGACAATTACGACAATATTGAAATTTCATCAGGATGCTTCTTTGGAAATAAGCTACAAGAAAATTGAAAAATTAATTGAGTGTGGCCACTTGGCCAGCCCCTTTGTTGTGGATAATTCGAAAGGAAATTTCGGAAATTAATATGAACGAGATTGTTTCTCACATGGTAAGACTGTTTCAAATAGTTGCTCATCTCTGGATCTAGGCTCAATTTTTTCTGTAAGCCGATCCATTTTTATTTCAGCTGTACTTGCATAAATCCCATTTTCAATGAGAAAGGTTAGAAATCTCTATAAACAATGAAGTTTGATGTGAAATATCATATTAACGTATATCCCATTTACTCATCACTGCTGGGCTTTTCATAGTACTCAGTGTCAAAATGACCTTTCCTTGACCAAAAAAAAACCTACCTTTCCTCCAGCGCTCCACATCCTCTTTGACCATATCTTCATTGTTGTAAAGTCTTGTCGCGAACTCCTCTATTGACGAACACTCTATTCGTGTGGAAAATATATATTTCAATACAATTATCGAATGATTAATAGCAGTCGTAACCCGATCTTACATTATATCTACTCTTATGAATGCGTCTGTGACTGTACAATAAAAACACTGTTTTGCAGAGATGACTATATCAGACAAAATGTTACTGAAATATGACTAAAATAGTCATCTCTGCCGTACCGTCAGTGACACATTTAAAAGAGTAGATATAACGTAAGATCGGGTAAAGAGTGATCAAAATTAAGTTCTGTTATCGCGCGAGCACTCAATACATAGCTCGCGATTTAATTTGCGATCAAATAATAAAAACAATTGGAAAGCAATGCATACAATGAGTAACAAATAAATCGAGTAAAATAAGTACCTGGATACTTTCCCGATATTCCCGCGACACAGACCTGTTCCCCATCTGGTATTTGCTTAACTTTATCCGCGATCTTATCGATCATATCTCTCTCCTTCTGTGAAATAGTTCTCATTTTTGTTGAATACCAAAAAAATTAATTCAAAACTCAAAAAATGTTTAGAAAATTAAATATATTTTAAACTCAAATCTTAACAAATAATTGCATAAAATAATAGTTAAAAATATATAATAAAATAGAGAATTAATGTTTCAATCGTTTATATACGTATTGGGACTGTATGTGTCAATTGTGGAAATTTGCCCGAACATTATGCTCAAGCAATAATTATGTTTCGAAAGTTTTTTTTTCTCCGAAAACAATTGTGTTATAAATACATAATTTAGGAGAAAATTAAATAAAAATTATTTTATTAATAGTTTAAATACTTTTGCGTTTGTTTTCCATTCAATTCGTATGAAAACCCAATTTATAAGACATAAGGAAATAATCGTAAACTCATTCACAATAAATGAATTATTTTTCTATTGTTTTGAAATAAAATGAATAAAAAAAAGCAAATATTATGTACAGAAGGAATCTAATGTGTGTTCAACTCTGAATAATACCTGTTATCATATTTTTGATAAATTCTTATATCTTTCGATGATTTTATATCAGTTTTGAATCAAATAATTGTTTTGAATAAAAGTTTAATTATTTATTCACAAAATTATTTTAATCTCAACTCTTGTGTCAAAAGTTTATTTGATTTCAAACTGATATGAAATCATCGAAAGAGATATGAAATTATTATTCAGAGTTGAACACACATTAGATTACTTGTCTGTACAGTAATCAATATTTTACATAGATATTTGAATTATTGGTTAAATTAAAGGTGTTTTCAACACTGAAATCGAATTAATAAATCAAAAACTAATTTATAAAATAATTTTCTAATAAAATAGTCACTCAAATAGTGGCAAACATTAATTGCATTGATTAAGCATTAATTTATGTATACATTGGACTATATTTTCTGCTTTCACTTCACTTTACTCTGCATTGTCTCCACATTTTTCGCTATTGTTTTCGCGAATTTATTTTTATTAGTTATTAATGATTCGCATAATATGTTGCAGTTCTAAGCCATTCCTAAGCCAAGGCAACTGTTCGTCCTTCCCATACGAACTAATAGTATTCATGACTATTATGTAAAATATAAAAATTTGTTTTCTGTAACAATTGAACTGAAATTTTTCATTACTTATGTGGGTGTTATAGCAGAGCAGTTCATATATTTTCAAATTCTCTTCGCTTGTACAGTGCTTGACAACTCAAGAGTTGCACTCTTGAATTACACGTTAAAAATATATATATGGATTTGACTGTATATTTTGAGCGCGCAATTCAAGAGTGCAACTGTTGAGATGTCAAGCACTGTATGCATTGGTATTGAATGAAATGAAAAGTTTTTTTTTCTTCCAATTTATGATGAATTGGTTGACAATGAGCTGAACTACTATGAGAACGCAATTATCTAAAAAGGTTCCCGGTCATAATCATCTGCTTATTATATGACTCATTGTTAATAATGTTCATAAAAACTGAATGAAAAATAATTTTGAAACAACTGTTAAACTCAAGAGCGAACAGTAGGCGCCGTAATGGTCGGGTCAAAGTCATAAGATATTGAATCCGGAGCTGAAATCCCTAATCAATAAAACAGTTATAACCATTGAAGATCTTTTTTCAATCAGGGTATAAAATTCATGGCTGCTTATATTGACTCCTGATTTGATCTGGTTCACAGATGAACTTTCCAAACAAGATATGACCAGTTTATCGCTTGTTTGCAGCACTCGGTCTATGTTTGCATTATTTGACTAATAATTCCATAGAATTCTTAACATTCAGTATTGAACTTATTGTCTGATTACTGGCTAACTCTTCCTCACAATTATTGTAACTATGTTTTTGATAATTTCAGCTATAGTACCTTTTTATATCATAAGCTCAGTGACAAAAAATTTCTATATTATCCGTGAATTCAAGGTTTTCTGCTCTTTATTGAACATAATTAAATATTTTTAAGCAAGCTAGCTAAAAATATAGTGTTAAAACTATTGTCCAATAATTTTAATTTTCAATGCATTATATTCTAATAAAGTTTTGATCTTTTCCTAAATTACAGTTTTAAAAAAATAGTAAAATTAATTTTTATCTTGGTACATGCTTTTTGGTAGCTGTGCCGGCTCAAATTATGTTACTATACAATTTTTTCGATAAGTTCAGAACAAAAATATTTAACCAATAAAATCAAATAAAATATTTCTCAATAATTATATTATTATTCAAATGCAAACAAATATTATTTAAAACTATATTAAAATTATATTTCATATTAAATGAATTTTTTTCTCCTATAATATGCAAAAATATTGAGTTCAAGGTTGAGGAACACATTGTGTGTCTCAGTATATGTTTGACAGATATGTAGAAAAAAAATTAAACTTTTTTTCACTTCTATAATAACAGTGAAAGTTATTGAGAAAGTTATCGCATAAACAGATAAATCATATGCTTTGTCCCAAACCTTCCTTTTCTGGGAATGTAATTAAGAATAAGATTTTTTTGTTTTAGTTTTTTAATCAAAAATTTAAATAAATTTAATCATAATTTTCATTAAGTTATGAAACACTTGATTAACAATAAATTAATTCATATTATTCTCAAAGAAAATAAAGTCACTATAAATGTAACAAAACCACACTTTTTAGCACTTAATCAAAGTTTATAAAACATTTTTGCCTTTAATTAGAAATTTTTGCTAATTTTTCTGCTGAACAATAATATGTATACAAAAATAAAAAGTATTAATAAATTAATTACAAAACAAAGCTTTTTGTTTCTAAACATATAATAATAGTATTCAATACCGAAAGCAAAGCAATAAAAAAATAAATATAATAATAAGAAATTAATCTTTGGTTCAATACTAACCTTCATTATAAGTGAAATAATTTTCAAATCCATATCTAACCCAAAAAATATCAGATAGAAAGTGAAAACCGAAAGGATTGGGTGTTTCCCCAAATTTTATAGGCGTTTATGAAAAAGTATTTTCTGAATGAAAATCACTGTTTCTTAAGCCTAAATAAATGCATACATTTTTGTGTTCATTTGTATCGCCTATTAAAACAATTTTCATTAAGAAATAAAGTGTTTGTATCGACAGATATCTTGATATTTAATGATTAGATTTTTTTTTATTTTTCTTATCAAATAATTTTCAATAGCGTTCAGACAACACATATTTGCATTTGATTTGATTGTCAATGAATTTGAATTTCATTTTAATTTAACATTTATTGCGAAAAAAATATTATAAAATCAAAATATAATTCATTTGAAACAGAATTCTTGCAAACAATCAATCATTTCATAAATGAATTTCTCATTCATTGATCTAATCATTCATTTATTTAGAGTTTTAATCGAAATATAGGCTGAAATTCCTTTCGGATATAAAATAGTTATAAAATTATATCAGAAATAATTAAAATTCATTTTAACGACATTTTTGTTTATAAAAAAATTCCTATTTTTTGTTGAATAATAACCAATATTTTGAAACTTATTTTTGTTCTTCGTTTGGCTTTGATTTTCATTTTTAATTCAATTATTTTTCTTATAAATTCATCAAAAGCTGAAAATTGCTATGAAATGTGCAAGCTTATATCTCTAAACAAGCTTAAGCTGATTATAATTCATATACCAGAATACCAGACATCAAAGAAGATTATCAAACAAATGATTGCTTTAAAAAAGTTTATTATAATTAATATTATTATTATTTAAAGTATTAAAAAGTTTTTCAAACAATTCATTAATAATACAAAAGTCAATAATTAGCATAAAATTACAATTAATAGCAGCGAAAAAAAAATTAGTTCATCAGTCAGTCAATGAAAATGTTGAATAAATTGAATTAAAATAAAATAAAATAAATATTTAAATAAAATGTTTATAAAAAAATAAGAAAGACATCAAAAAGATTAGCTTGGATACATTGATACACAGCACAGGTATGAAATATGAAGCAATGAAAATGAATGAGACATTTATTAAACTAAAGAAAACATTCAAAAAATTGAATATAAGTTATATTTAAAGCATAAGTAATGTTAGAAATACTACTAAACTGTATGAGTAGTTACGGTCAGCGAACCTATGGCTGAGAACTCGTTTGAATAAATAGCTGTATATTAAGCG
>JAQIWA010001932.1:0-15447 GCA_034693305.1 Eueremaeus valkanovi
GATAGACCTGGATGTATAACTTGGTGAGATTCAAACATTGATGGAACGGGAGGCGGAGGTAGACCTAGATGTATATCGTGATGGGCTTCAGACACTGAAGGAAAGGGAGGCCCAGATAGACCTGGATGTATAACTTGGTGAGATTCAAACATTGATGGAACGGGAGGCGGAGGTAGACCTAGATGTATATCTTGATGGGCTTCAGACACTGAAGGAAAGGGAGGTCCAGATAGACCTGGATGTATATCTTCACCAGATTCAGACATTGAAGGAACGGGAGACGGAGGTAGACCTAGATCTATATCTTGATGAGCTCCAGACACTGAAGGAAAGGGAGGCCCAGATAGACCTGGATGTAAAACTTGATGAGATTCAAATTCGTGAGGAATAGGAAGCGTAAGAGGACCAGGGTGTATTCTTCGTTGATATTCGATAATTGATGGTATAGTAGGAATTGGAAGAGGAAATGGGTGTATGGCCTGGTGTTCCTCTAGAGCTGGTGTGTCGGGTGCAATGAACTCTCGGTATCTTTGATAATAATTGGGATAAGCATTGATCAAACCGTTCAATTGAGTCAACTCTTTGTGTTCAATGTCTGCCAAATATTTTCTACAAATCTGTAAATCATTTTCTAAATTCTGTTCATTCGAGACATGATTTTGTGGAAACAGATAACCAGTGATGGACTCAACAGAATTGACGAAAGGATCCAATAATAGCTTATCGTTTATATCCAACACATGAGAGCCGGGATATCCTCTGTCTATAATGTTTGCAAGGTCATTCAAAGTGGCCGATAACGGAATATTCAGATTTCGAGTTTCAATAATAGACTTCTTTAGAGCGAAATACATATCGAGTCTTGTCTTCGCGTATTCCGGAAATCCAAACACTTTTCCGAAATCATAATACGAAGAGAAAAGTGCTTTCACTCCGTAGTAGAAGTGAGACAATAGTGTCGATCGCGTTATTTCTTCTTTCAGCGCTGGCACAGTGTTGACAGCCCCGGGCCATTCCCTTTCCATTACTGTCATACTTTCCAAATACATAACAACTAAGTTATCAAATGTTTTCTGCGACGGAATGAATGCCGGGTCGACAGCAAAGTGCGGATAATTCAGATTTTTGTTATATCTAATGCCGGTCTCGACTATAAGGTCTGCCAAATCGAAGCTCCGGTACATATGCTGTCCCCATCCCAGGTCTAAGAATGTGATTTTATTTTCTGGTCTTCCAAATCGTCTGATATATATTTGTTCGGGCCTTACATTTCCGTGCGAGAACACTACGGGTGCTTTTAATTCTTCTAAGAAGTGCCTGAGCCAAAGGGCTTCGGCCTCTAAATTGATTTTGAATATATCGGAAAGAATTGCCTGAAATTCAATTGCATTTAATTAATGTATGATTAATATTAATATTTATTTATAATAACTGACCTTTTGTGGGATCAGATGTTTTTTGGCTCTATTACTGATTTCCGCACTTCTACTGAACGCTAATAGTGTTGCGATTTCGTGCCAAAAGTGGTCTACAGAGCGAGGGGCCGGTGGGTGCAGACCATGTAGATAAGCCAATTTGCGAACCACTTCGCTGGCAATTAGTGGTACTTCAGAATTGTCAGCCATTCTCGTGTCCTGCCTGTCAGCACAGTTAGCAATAATGATTAGTTGGCATTAGTTGAATATAAGTTAGTATTGAAATGACTGCAAACTACTCGCCAGTACTCTTCAACCCTTCCGCCGGGAAAGCTGTTCAAAATTCTAGGCGTCAGTAGTGTAGACCAGGGAAGGGATTGCTTCTGAGAGAAGTAGGCCGAAATCATTGAAGCACTGTTGGTCTGCTCGGGGTGTCTGCGTCCGGGCCCGTAGAAGATGACGGCTGCCTCGCCGTACTCTCTGTACAAGGGCTTGACATTGAAGGGCAGTCCGCAGTAATACCACCGGTCTTTCAACGAACGCCTTAACTCAGAAAACCTCATCTGTTGAGGAGTAATGAGATTCCAGGCCCCGGAGAAGGTATAGCGACATATCTCGAACACATGAATCCGAAAGTCTTCCGGGTCACCCAAATTCTGTGAGAGAGGACTCTTATTCGGGTATTGTATTTCAGGCACTCTATAGTCATAAAGACTGTTCTCGTAGAGCGGGTATCGAATCCAGGCTTCGGATAGACTTCGAGTCAATATGAATGCAAAGAAGTAAATGAGAAAATGGATTGAATTGAATGACATTTTCTCGATTTGGATATTAATCCACACTTTTATATGAGAGCATCGATTTGTGCAATCAATTCATTTTGCTTTTAATACAATTTTCGATAAAATGTTAAATAAATTGAATTAATTTGAATTTTATTGCAAATGTGTTAATAGAAATTCAATGCAAATTATAGACAGCTGTCGTACAATCAGACTCTTTAAGTATAATTAACCATAATTCATTATATGATCAAGCTATAACATCAATTATAATGTTTATATTGCTACCATGTCCTGGAGCATCTTGCTTAAAAGCCTATAATTGGCAATAGCTATGAAATAGAAAATGGGTATATAGAATTGAAGACATGATATAAATATTTTAATCTAGGTAGTCTGCTCTGGTCTACTCTAATTTGTTTCATCTGTTGATGTCATAATCGCCTCACTTGTATCGGTTACTTGAGGTTAGAATTACAAAGCAATCGATTAATTATTTTGGTCTCATTTCACTGATTTTCTATTTGAGGTAATTTAGAAGTTCAATGCTTAAGACCAATATGAAACACTTGAGACAGGTTCAATCAATATAGCTTCTTCTTTTGTCCTTACTTAGATTTCTTAATTAACAGAAAATTAAATCAGTGTTGGCTTCAAAATGAATGAAATTGAGTTAGAATTGGAAAAACGAACCTGAGCTCTATTCCTATTTAACATCACTAACTATATCCATCAGTCCATCAGTAAAAAGGAATATATCGACACAAATATGACAATTGAAATAAGTATAAAATAATCGCCCTGCTTGTTAGATTTTTGTTAGAATTTGCATCAATTCATCAAGTTCAGATTCCAGTCTTACAAATTAACTATTTATTAATTAGGAAAAATAAATGTGAGTTTATGTGCATTAGTATTATTATAATATAAAAATTGTTTTTTTATAAATTATTTATTAATAATTACTGCAATCACTGGAAATACATATAGAAGTGATTGAATTTATATTCAGGCAATCAGACAAAAATAGGTCAAATCTTTATAAAAGTTTATTTCATAACATTTTTTTTTTATTAAATCTTATATTTAATGAATAAAATAATTGAAAATTAACTGACACTCCGTTTGAGCAAAAGTCAAATAACAAAAATTAATAATAATTGAAATCTTTTGTTAACCAATTCATATACTACTGTGAAAGTGGTTTCAGACTGACTGGGTCAGAGGCAAACAAATAAGAGTTAACTAATTTGAAAAATATTTTCTAAAGAATTTATTGGTTGTGAAAGACTTAACTATTCTTTGCTAAAAGAATTTCATTTAATTAATATGTTTTTGGTTTTATTACTTCTCTGTTTGTCTTTTGATTATTCAAACTATTATTTATAGACAATGATTGAGTCAATCATTTATCCCTTAAATCCAAATAATTTTATTGCTTTTTAATGAGAAAAATTGAAAGTCAGTCATAAAATGATGAGTAGAGAAGAAAAGTTAACAAATACTGTAAATGACATCGCAGTTCGTTAACCCATTTGCGTTTGAATTGTTATAATTGAATCCAAAGTATTTTCTTCCCTTATTTCCTACCAAACAAATCAATTCTCGCTTCGGAAGGAAGTGTCAGAACTCGACGCAAAACTAAATAAATAATTTTGTTATGTCTTCTACTATACAGTAGTCCTTGTGTTTTGATTCTCTACATTCACGTTACAAGTATTCATATTTATTCGGTCTTAACATCAATAGTAATGAAAACATTTTAACATTTAAACTCTATTTATATCTAAACTAAACAATTAAATGAAAATATATTTAAAAAATATTTATGTCTGTTGTGTCTGAAAAATATAATCTTTTAAGTGATTATCAAAAGGGAATTGTTGTGAAGATTTTCAATTAATGCAAATGTCAAACAAGTTTTTACTTATAAATAAAATCTCAACTAAATTACTTTTATTGTAAAATTATAATTATGAGTGAAATCATGGGAACTGAAGGTTAAATAAAACTTTTTCTATCATTTGAAATGATCGCCTATTTTTTCAATAATAACTGCTTGATTACTCTTCTGAAGCTTTTCCTCAAATAATAATTATTATTTTGATGTCATTCATATAGTATTTGTGTAAATATTTTAGTGTATATCCAATAAAATTAATCATAAAATAGTTTCTGAAATTGTTTAGTAAATACATTAACAAATTAGACTATATTAATGTGGATGTGATTAAAGACAAACTCTTCTTTCAGTTGTCTATTGGATGAGTCGACAGAACTTTAATAATGTCTATATTTATGCTCTGAAACAATTTGTTAAGTCATTAATAATTTATTGAATATAAATATGTGATAAAAATTCAATTTATTTCTATCACTTGCTTTAAATATGTTGTCGTAAATTCAGAATGATCCAGTTTAGAATGATTAGACGTAGAATCTATTTTATTTTCTTGATTCTATTCACAATTTATTTTATTTATACTAACTTTTCTGACCAACAAAAGGGGTAAAAAATGCTCTAATTTACTGAAAGAATTCTTTTTAATCTTTGAACTGTTTTTCAATAAAATTAGTTTCAATACTCTAATGATGTCATCCAATCAAACCTTAAATACTTCATTGAATTCATCATCAAATCTGATGCCATATATTACGAGTGAAAGTTCAACAGAAATAAAATATATAATAAATACGAAAACGTGTCAAATGATTGATTGGCCGGTATTCGACTCCGAGACCCGACCCATATTCCGCAACCATAGCGGACGACGGATTAAGTGTCGATCCCCTGAAGCAGAGTTTCTTAGTGTCAGACGTGTTGACCAAACAGTGATTCAAATTGAATATAAGTCTAAACCGATTCCAAAATGTTTCGGAACTCAAATACACCGAAAAAGAGGTTCTGATTCGGTGGTCAAAAAAGGGCTAACTTTTGCACTGACCAACAGTTCCACCAATCTGTCCAATTGTGATGCCGTTAGAGTCCATTGCTATCGGATTAAAAAATATTTGTCTAAGACTTCAAAAAAGGAAAAATATCTTAAATCTAAAATTGTTGATCATTTCGTGCCATTGATTCCGAAAAGAACTTTAAAGAGAGAATCCGTTGAAGACGTGAACAAAAGTATACCAAATGTGCTTATGTTAGGCATTGACTCAATTTCTTGGCTTAATTTCAAAAGACATTTTAGTTTAACAGAAAGTTTGGCCAAAAAACATAATTTTTATCCGATTTACGGCTACAACAAAATAGGCGACAATACGTTCCCTAATCTGATGGCTGTACTGACGGGTAATTTTTATACTCAGTTTTGGAACGAATCGATGAGAAGAACCAAATATTTTGATGATTTGCCGTTCATTTGGAAAGAGTTTGCAAAACAAGACTTCATGACAACATTGATCGAAGATTTACCCCAATATTCACTCTTCAACTTCAATAGAAAAGGCTTTGTGGACCAGCCGACTCATTACTATTTAAGACCTGTGTCATTGTCTATTAATAAACAACTCAACCGATTTTGCTATAAGGATGAGATGGAAATCGAGGTCAGTTAGGAAAAAATAGCCTTATATTAGTACATAAATAGTTGCATGCTAATTTGAAATACAGTATATGACGGGTAATCATCATATAAATTGCTTTTTTGTTTTTCAATTGCAGTTCTACTACAACTATACGTATGACTTATTGACTGCAATGCGAATCCGAAACCAAAAATATTTTGCGTTTGTATTTATGGCTCATTTGACTCATAACAACGCCAATTATGCGAGTTATGCCGACCTTCCCGTCTATACCCTATTGTCTAAACTTTTTGACAATAACCTACTGAACGATACGATTCTGTTTCTATTCTCTGACCACGGAATCAGATTCGGCAAAATAAGAACCACTGCCTCCGGAACTGTTGAAGAAAGGCTGCCATTCCTCTACATATATCTACCAAATAATTTCAGAACTGATTCAAATGATAGGAATTTGTTAATTAATTCTCATAGACTGACCACTCCTTTCGATATATACGCAACTCTTCTACACATAGCCAAAGGTATTTCATCCATAAAATGCAATATTTCTATAGACCACTGAATCCTATGCCACAGAATGCGCTCACAATAAGTGTTGTCTTGATTTCAGGCCAATCCTACCATAATTTAAGTCACGGAATGTCATTATTTGATGAAATTCCAGTCAACCGAAGCTGTGATTCCGAACAGATATCTGAGCACTGGTGTGCCTGTACTCCACGCAATCAAATCCATTATTATCATAACATCACTTCTTTGGCTCAATTTATTGTCTCTGAAGTCAACAAACAATTAAAACCCGTTTCCAAAAAGTGTAAAAAATTAGTGTTAAATAAAATACTATCGGCTTATGAGTCACAGAAAACGGTCAGTCATTACGACAATTATTATTTAATTAAGTTGAGTGTCAGTCCAAGTGATGCTATTTTTGAAGCAACTGTGCAGAAAATGTTTAATCAAATGAAGATTATTGGAGACATATCTCGTATCAATGCTTACGGATCGCAATCTAATTGTATAAATAATTCGTTTTTACAAAAATATTGCTTTTGTTAATTAAAATGCATTTTTGCTTTTGTTATTAGTTTTTGATTCTGTTATTTCTGTTTTATTAAATTCTAAAATATTTCTGTAGAGATATCTATTAATTCATTTGAAATAACCTGAACACAGGTTTAAACCTACTTGAATTTTAGAACAAGAGAAGAACCAAAATATTGCAATTAATTTTACATTTTTAACTTCGCTTCCGTAGGAAAAGAGGAGTATATACTGTAGTTTTTGTGGCCATTTCTTGCCATTGTAGCTAATTTGTAAATCTGTATGACTCAATATTCTTCGAAGCTGAGTTAACATAATACTGTACCCAACCTTGTTTTAAATATTTGCAGTCAATAAACGTATTGGCAATTAATTAATGATTGATTGGATTATATTGTTTGCACACAATCTGAGCTCTATTTCACAGAGATGTCTCAAATTGCAGCTAAAGTACACAGATGCTATCGAGATGAAAGACAAGCGTCAATCTATGTACAGGTATGAAAACGTCTATCTCAGTCTCACTAGGACCAGTTTCCCAACTAATTGCATGCCTTCTCGAACTCTATGCCTGCGGTCAACTAGACTGAGTTAGACGTTTTCATACCTCTACATAGATTGACGCTTGTCTTTCGTCTCGATAGCATCTGTACAGTAGAAAAGAGGGAAAGGTTCTGGATCGAATATTACCAGGTTTTTAAAGTACTGTACACAGTATGAGGGTCTGATTAAAAATACTGAGATTCTTGTGTCGGATAGTTTATATTCTGAGTATATATCATGTGTACCAGGACAGTTTTCAATCAATCAAAAGTGAAATATTAAGCAACAAAATGACTATAAATTGTTTATTAATAGGTTTTGTCAAAAAAAAGTTCAAGTTTCAAGTTTTAGGAGAACATTATTCAAACTTGTTATGCAAAAGGAATGGGTGTTCAGACAATTTGCGAACATTTGTTAACACAAAGAATATTATGTAAAGAATTGATGGAAAGTATACAGAATTTGATGGAAAACATTGAGAAGACGTAACTGTTGTGCGAGAATTCATGCGAGCATTGATCGCAATCCACATGAGATGATTGCGCAGAAAAGCGAGAACCTGTGCCGCTCAGCTCCACTGCTCCTGTGCTTCCCAGTGCTCTCTTTCACCTTTTTCTCATTGTCACTGTCATGAGTAAAAAATCATATAAATATTCGGAACACCTCTACAGCACTCGATGTATTGCTCAACTAATTGCAGTGGTTTTTCGGAATGTCATTAGAAACTGATCCGAACCAGTTTTATTGAACATCAACTTATATATGATATAATTTTTATTACTCAAACAGTACTTATATTTTAGTAACAGTATTAATAGTAGATTGGAGTACAAGCCATCACATTTGTCTATACATACTATCCTATGTCACTCGAATCAAATATGTATAGAATCAAATTCAGGACAGAATTGAATAGCAATCACATGAATACAGGCATTGATTCTTATAGTCATCAATGCATTCATTGTTACTATTTATTAGTTTTGATTTAATTCTAATTTTATTGTAAATAATAGTTATATTAAATGTAAATATTATATAAATATTACGTATCGTTAATGACATTAGTATTAAATTTGTCGTAAAAATACAATAATTTATTGTTAAACACAATTATAATATAATATAAAATGGGATTATTGTATGAAATACAGTCGCATAAAATTCGTTTCGTTAAGACTTCAATTCTTTATCTAACCTTTCTTATTTTGGTGAGTTTACCGAATTGATCTTTCTTATAATTCAATATTGATTTTTTGCCTTTATTTTTCATTCAATGTATTCCTTATTTAATTAATCGCATCACTAATGGTATTAAAACACGTTTTTTGAATTAATCATTAATGCATTCAATGCTTTCAATGAGAATTTTTTTTATAGAATTTCTTTTTAAAATTATTTCCTTATATTATATCTTCAAAACTTTAATCGATTTTTTTGGAATTTCTTCTCTTATTAATGTTCAGTTTAGTTGAATTTCTTTTAATAAAATATTCTCAAAAAACTGTTCTGAGTCTCAAAACATTTAATTCGCATTTCCATAAAGGGATTCATATTAAGGGAAATTTATTTTATAAATGTTCTTAAAAATGAAAGTTTTGGAAATTTTTAATACTTTTGAAGCTATTAATCAATCAGATGATAGCCATCAGTCAATCTAATTTGACACTGGTAATTGTTTGCTTTGATCATTAAAGTGAATAATATTTCTTAAAGTACTCTTCATTATAACCCACAACACTTTATTCCTCGTTTTATTCAAATATCGTTATAATATAATAAATTAATTGAACGAATTCATTAAATATGAGAATATGTAATACACAATCAAAAGAACCTAGATGATTCTAAATATTATTAAACTAATGTGTACTAATCTGTAGTAGTTGTTTGTATAGTAACAAATATTGTAGCCTGCACACATTTTGGTTTAACCAAATTAAAATCGCTTTATCAAAAAAAACATAAAAATTCTCTGTTAATAAGGATGTATGTGCCAGTACAATTCTAATGATGTTATCAACTATCCTTGCCATGATCTTAAATCCTAACCAATTAATTAATTAATAACTATTTTTTGCAAATCATTACTACTTAAGAGAAAGTCTACTTAAATATTAAAATACTGTAAATAATAATAATACGAAAAATAACTTTTTCTATAAGAATATTAATAATTAATTTCGATATTTTCTATAAATAATTGATTGATTCTTAAAGGGTCTGACCATTGCTGTAATCGGTCCAACTTTACTGGATTTAAGACAAGCTGTCAATGCAGACGCTCTGCAAATCAGTATTATATTTCCTGTCGGTTCCATCGGTTATCTGTTGGGTTCAATAGCCGGCGGATTAGTTTACGAGCGGTTCGACAGTCAGCTAACAATGGCCTTATTCGTGGCCATTATGGCTGTCTGTGAGATGACTATACCATGGAATAAATCAGTCGCTACATTATCCGCAAACTTGTTTGTTATGGGTTTAGGCGGGGGTGGTCTGGATGTGGCCGGCAATGTATGGCTGCTTCACATGTGGGGAAAGTCGAGCTCATCATTCATGCAGGTCTGCACTGTTGGCACTGTTCGCACGGTCTATCTATGAATCAATTATTGTATTAACTCATTGATTGCACTATTTTGATGGGCAGGCCCTGCACTTTACGTTCGGTTTGGGCGCATTCATTGCACCTCTCATTGCAGAGCCGTTTCTCTCAAACAAAATGAATTTAACCGAAAGTGGAAACGAAGTGGAGGTCAGTCTCGGAACAGACGAACAGGTCATTTGGTGTCCATACACTATAATCTCCGGATTAGGACTTCTGACTGTAATCTTATTAGTGATAATGTATTTCGTGAAGACAAGTGATAAACCGCATCCAAGCCTTCAAACCAACGAATCTTTGAGTGAAATGCCGTTAAAGAGAAAAATTCTGATTCTATTCATAGCGTCTGTTATTTTTCACTCGTATTGCGGACTCGAGATAGCGTTCGGCCGTTTTATGACTACTTTCGCCTTTTATAGTGATCTCCATCTAAATAAATCTATTGGTGCTTATATGACATCAGTATTCTGGGGCACATTCACTCTGGTCAGACTCCTATCTGTGTTTATAGTGGACTGTGTGGGCAATAAGCTCATGATTTGGGCCGATCTCCTCATTATAATCGCTGGAAATACTGTTTTATTCATTTTCGGTAATTAATTCAAATTTAAATAAAAACAATTTATTTATAGAATTATTTTTATGCTAATTATGAACATAAGCCCAACCGTTAGACTAGAAAATCTTAACAGTTATTATTTGGTCATTCAATCAAATATACAGTATATGTGCCCAAAGTTTCTCTTCATTTAGTAATTAAGCTTTGAATTGAACTTATTTGTACAGAACCTCATTTGGATAAGAAATCATTTGCATTCAACTTATTTTCCAATCATTTCTATTATAATATTCTTTATATTTCTTTAACTTTTCTTAATTTCTATGAAAATAACAGGCAATACATCTGAAACAGGTGTATGGGTGGGTGTGGCCCTAATGGGCATAGGAGCATCATCCATATTCCCAACCATGTTCTCGTTGGTTGAAGAACTACTACCGGTGACCAGTCGTATCGGCTCACTATTCCTAGTGGTGTCCTGTTTGGGTGAATTCACAATACCATTCATTGTTGGCTATTATGTGGAAAAACATCCATTAGTTTTGGTTTACGTGACCACAATTGCAGGAGTCGTTTGTCTCATATTCTTCGCAATTCTTTGCTTTGTTTCTAAATTCAATAAAACTGTTTATCGGAAACAAAGTATTGCAGAAGAAATAAAGTTCACATAAATTCAAATAAAAGATTAATTCAGAGTTCATAGAGTTGTTAAATGTATTATATATTCTGTTTTCAATTTTCAGAAGTTGTCGGCTCTCATCAAATCACTGTTAATGTTATATTTGTTTTCTTATAAATAAAATAACTGTTTTTCCAAAAAAAATTCTATAATATTTGTTATAATATATATGTTATTAAAAACGCTATCAATATTATGACAAACATTTATTTATCATAACCGGTAATTAGAATAATACCTGTGTTATAAATATACTGTAAAAAAGAGTTGATATTTAATAAAAAGCATTTTTGCTGATTGGCTGCAATCAGAATGAATTAAAGATATGATATATTCTTAATATACAGTATTTGATAATAATTTCTATCTTTGTATATATGGTAACAACATTTGATTAGCACTAAATCATAACTAATTTGTATGAATTAATTATTGTATTATTTTTCTAATTTAAATCCAATAAAATGGAGAAAATTGAAAATCGTATTAAATATTTAGGAAAATTGAATTATTTTCTAAATTCTGTGAAACTGACCGAAGAATTCTACAAAGCCTTGAAAACTCATACATATTTTGAAAAATACATGAGATTTGTTGAGGTATACAAATATGTTGTTTATTCAAATGAATTATATAAATATTAATATTAAATATCAATATTATTAAAGGATTTGCCGGAAAGAGAGAAAACATTATTTGTTTTGCTTGAATTGACTCGAGAGAGGAGTACTTGTAATACAATTATAAAACTATTGTCGGATTCGGGTCAATGTGTTGTCGCAGAGTATTTGCGAGAATTCAACAAATCTTCCGGTCCTATGAAAATGAATTGGGATGAAGTGATTGAAGTGAACAAGGCAATAGCGCCCAAGCAAGACATGTCCAATAATTACAATCTGATTAAGAATCCGAGAGGAAAGGCTATAATCATAAACACTGTGGAAGAGCCACAATCTCCCAGTGTTTACGACGACAACGGATTACTACTTCTTCAGACCAAAGGTCTGGCTTTGGAAACCAAGCGATTCGCACATATATTCAAAGAACTTCACTTTGAAGTCATACTAAAACCCAAACTGAGTGCACAACAAATGCTGAACACATTGACTGATATAAGCAGAGAGACTAACATTGGAGACGGAGATGCCTTTGTCCTTATGGTCATAACTCACGGTGAAAATGAACAGGTATTCGGGTATAATGCCTGCGAAGCCATGAGAAAAGTCCGGTTTGGAGAAATTAACAAGGACAGTGTGGAGGTTAAGGGTGAATTGGAAAGGGATGTGGTCGGCATAAAGGATATTATAAGTATATTCTCAAACGACAACTGCAAAGCACTGATCGCTAAACCAAAGCTGTTTTTCTTCACGTGTTGTCGAATCGGTTATAGTTTTGATTATTAATATGTTTTCCAAAATAGTTATAATATTTTCTTATTATAGAATCGGAATTCGAGAGCACAGACTCACCACAACTAAAGGCAATCCGGCACAACAAAAGAAAAGTTGAAAGGTTAGGGCTGAACCAGGATACTTATGTCAGCTATGCCTGCGCTCAGGGTTTGTTTATCATTGAATGCAATAATATTATCGAATTTTAATTGACATCATTTATATGATAGGATTCAGAACATACTTCGACCAGAGATATGGGATCAGCTATTTTGGCCAAGCCTTAAGTCATTCGATAGCACAGTACGCTTGTGAAGAGAGCCTGAGCTTCCTAATGAGTCGGGTCAGTCATTTGTCATTGCATCCAAATGAATAGAAATAAAGTTAATCTCAATTATTGTTTAGACGTCTAAGAGATTGAGAGAACTGTATGAACAGTGCAAACAAGAAGAGGAAGAAGAATATAAAAATGGCGGACCAAAGCCACAATTGCACTGGGGCAGTTTTGCTATCGAGCTCAACTCTTATGATATGGAACGACAAGTGGATTTTAATCCTGGGGTGGATTAATCTTGCAGAAATGCACCTTAAGCTTAACATTAGATAAATGGGCCAAAGAATTGAAAAATACCCAACAAAGCCAACACACAATCCGGTGGCTTAGTATACAAATATTATACAACTACTGTATCCTGTTCCAATTCTTTGTACCACATTCAGCCAACGCATCATAACATTCAGCTTCTCTGCTCTTTTGTTTTTTAAGATCTCTCTGTATCCCGCTTTTGTCCCTGAGAACCTGTATGTCTGTCTGTCTGTCTGTCCACTGTTATAGTTGTAAAGGTATTCATTTGAAAATTAAAAATTTCTTTATTATATTAATATCAATGTACAATTAGATAAGATTAGACAACTGGCTCCTAATGTCGTTCGCTCTTGTTTTGATGTCATTGAATATATTGATTGATTGATAGTTTCAAAAAAGTAAACTTTATTTCGAATTTCTTTTCAAATATATTCTGAAATACGATAACAAAACTTGTAATACACTTAACAAAAATTTAATTAAATAATATATAAATAGATTGAATGAATAAAAGGTCAATTGATGAATGAAGTGATATTTGATGCCACTCTTGGGTATAATTAATTATACAGTAATTGAAAACGAATAGCACCCACACAGGTTTAAAATATAGTTATCATAAGTTTGCTGTTATTTGAAATTTGATGGCCAGGGTGGGGGTTCGGTCGAGATAGTAGATATATTTTTTGACCTCTCAATATTTTTTGTGATTATAAATATTTTTGAATCGATTTAATCCATATTATTTAATAAATATTTTATTAAAAATTATTTTCTCTTAATTTTGATTATTTCTATAGCTTTTTATTAATTGATATCATTATCCATACATTTGTATCGAAGATATTGTAAAATAGAGTTATACTAAAAAAGTTATAACTGTTTGAAAGTAATGAAAGGAGAGCACAGAAGGCGTATATAAAAATGTATTGCAATTGCGATAAGATTTAAAAAGTCTGATAAAACATAACGAATAATATAAGTAATAAAAATGGAGAAAATAATTCAAAGGAATCGTTATTTTCGAGATTTTATTGAATTTTTAAGTTTAGTTGAATTAAACGACAAACTAAATGACGCTCTGAATGAGCACCGGTACTTCAAAGATGAAATGCGATCTGTGGTCCAGGTATTCACTAATAAAGCTATTGAACAAAAATATTGGTTTTAAATGATTTCAAACAAATGTTAAAATTCAACAGAAATTATCGACAGATAACGAGAAAAAGCTATTCATTTTGGTTGAGTTCACTCGCACAAGGAGTTCCTGCGAAGAGATGGTTAGGCTTTTAAAGGAATCGGATCAGAAGGATGCGGCCGAACAGCTCACCAAATACAACATATCCCTGGGTCGTATGGAATTCAGAACAGAAGCCAGCATTCCGTTAGTATTATATCCTTTTTCTTTATAATTTATAAGTCAGGGGATATTTTGAAATTTCCCCCCAAAGTTACTGTGGGTGCCTCAACTCAACGGAATTTCGCCAACCTAGGGGTCAAAAACTCATTGTTAAAGGGCACTTTAAAAACACAATTTCAAAACCTAGGAGGTATTTTGGATATACCCCATTGGCCATCCCTAAAATATAAGTCTACCTACTCAAAAGTAGCATTCAAGCGATTAATATGAATGAGACTGTACAATTTAATATTATATTATATAATATTTCATGTTTTAGACCTTATATCTGAACATTTGAATTGATTTGAATAATATATTAATATTTCAGAGTATCTGAGTCTAAGAATCCACTGAAAGGCAGCCTATATTACGAAATGACTCATAAAACCAGCAAAAGATGTATTATTGTGAATAACGTGAACGAAGAGGTATTCACGGAATCCGAACGGTTCGCATTCATATTCGATAAGTTGCACTTTGACGTGACCCAGCTCATTGATTTGGATGTCACTGAAATTGAGCGAAATCTTAAAGAAATTGCAGCAAAGGTTGAAACGTCTGAAGCATTTGTTTTGATGATTATAAGCCACGGATCAGATGAAAGGATTTTAGGCTCTAAAGCGTGTAAAGCGCGGAAAGCATTGGCCAAGGATTGCAATAATATTGAGGCCAAACATGATTTAGACACAGATGTGATTGAGATTAGGAAGATTGTGGACATTTTCTCAGATACCAACTGTACTGCTCTGAAGAATAAGCCAAAACTGTTTTTCTTCACGTGTTGTCGCGACAGTCAGTACAGTATTGATATTTATAGTAATATACAGTATCGGAAATAACTATCCAATGTTACGTAAACTTGAATAACTTTTGAATGGGTAATTTGATTTTCAAACTGTTTTCGGTAAATTGT
>JAQIWA010001933.1:0-15447 GCA_034693305.1 Eueremaeus valkanovi
TCTCTCTCTCTCTCTCTCTCTCTCTCTCTCTCTCTCTCCCTCTCACTCTCCCTCTCCCTCTCCCTCTCCCTCTCCCTCTCCTCTGCTCACTCTTGTCTGACAAATAGACATAATATACATATATATTATTCTTTCACTTCTCAAACAATTTTCTTTTAATTTGATTGGAAATCACGTTCTGACCAATCAATCGCATCAATCAAATGCACACAAACATAAAAATATGTTTTGGATGATCTGAAAGAATATATAGGAATTTGGTATTAATAGACTAAACTATATACTACTCATCTTTTTCTACGAAAGCGAAGTTAAAAATTAGTTGATGGTTGAGTCCGGGCTTATTTTGATCAGATTTTTCTTAATCTAATCTTTTTTGTGATTTATTTTGAGGTATTTTTGAATTACAAATCAATTGAAGTCAATCATTGAGCAGATGTTTAAAATAAAATCAGCATCGCTTCAATAAGTTTTATTTCTATACACAAATACGACCAGAGATTAAGCGCTGGACATAGATTCAGGTCATAAAGTGAAGACAGAATTCATTTAAGCGAAACAAATATTGAGTGAATAATCCATTCAGAAAATTGATTCTCAAATAAATATACAAAAGAAAAGAGTGATTCGGATGCTTTTGGAATAATTTCGAAATTGTTCTCTAAATTAATATTTATTGAAATTAAACTTAATTTAGTTTTACTTATTTCTCGTATAAATACACAACAATTCGATTGCTTTATATAATAATTAAATATTTATAATTAATTATTGATTCAATCGTATTCATCAAAATATTCATTACATTATATTATACGTACAGTTAATTCTCGCTATAAGTAAATGTAAGCAAAATGCGTACACTATAACGACAGTTACTAATTCATAAAATATAAAACTTTTTATTAACCGAATTAATAGCAAAATTGATATTTTAATAAAATTGAGTTTAAATGAGACGATCGAACGGAACAAATGTACACCGATTTCATGAATTATATGATTTAATTGATATTAATTTACTTTATAATAACGATTAGAACTTTGACCACAAGTTTAGGCTATTTTTCAAACATGTTTTCCTAAGAGCAGGTTATTTGACTAAATGTATCAATAGTACAATATATAGCAAATAATAGAAATCTAATCCCGTTTATAAACTCTGTAATCGTTTGTATGCCTGTATTTCATTGTATTGATATTTTGATTCAGTTTTATTACATAGACATTAGATTTAGAAAAGGTACTTCATATGTGATGAGTTGGGTTCCATTTTTTTTATATATTCGTTGCCAACAATTGTAAATTCAGTTTTTCAGAGATATTCTGCTCTTCGACTATACTGTATTCAAATAGCAGCCAATTCGGAACATTGCTCTTATTCCTGGGTATAATTCAATATTCATAAAGCACTTTAACATTAATTTTCTCCTGAAGTGCTTTAACAATAAAAATTGACTTTAATTTCAAAGCCTATTCACTAACAATGAAAATGAAATTCTTTTCTCAAATTTTCTCAAAATTTTCATTTTTGTTGAAAATTAAATTTCTTCTAATGAATGGAAACTAAATTGAATTTTAAATTTCCTTTTTTGTCAAACCTCAGGAATTTTATAGCAATTACCTTACAATCCATACAATTATTGATATTCATTAGATTTTCCTATGAATTGAACGCAAAGCTGTTGAATGTTGTTTCAAATGGCGAAACAAAAGTTTTAAACTCTTTATGAGTCAGAATCGTCCGAATTATACGATATGTTTGTAATTAATTAAATTCAATAGAAATGAATAAAAAATCAAAAATAAGTTAGACTTTGAGTGACTGTTTTTGTAAGCTATGAGTGAAGTCAACTCAATATAGCTTAAAAAGATAGCAATGTCTGAAGAGTCGGCAATATTGGGGTGAAATGGCCAGTATGTACATCAATACAGCATTGAATTCAATGAGCCATACAGTGCACAGTGGGTGCAGAGACGGTGAGAATTTATAGATTGTCGAGCACTGGCTTATGAACGGTGCGAATGCCTCGTATATTGCCGTCACATAAATATCACATCCGATTGAGAGCAACACTATTTCATAGACATATTGCTGGCATTGCATGACTGCTCTCTTCTGACATACAAACCATTGTTTCGCTTTCGGATTATCGGAATTATATACAAAACAGAACGGAATAACGTCTTCAGGAGTTAATCACATATTGAGATACATTTTCTATTGTCTCCAATCTGATGATCGCTGTTATTATGTAATCCATTGGCAAATACTTTGTATTAGACTTATGAGTTGGTCCGGGAATTCTGTCAAACAAAGCAAATGCCAAAATAGCATATTATTCAACAATAATTGTGTTTATAATACGATTGAACTCTAAATAAATCAATTTGTGTCAAACAATGCATACTATTTGCGAACGAATTGCACTTTTTATATAAAATTCACTCATTTTTTATACAACCAATAAATGCATAATTTTTTCGACGATTTCTAATAAAATAAATGTTTTGGCATTATTTCAATGCAAAGAAATCAAATCAATATTCAATTCGTTCAGAACTACTATCTGTTGAAATTCTATTGAATTTTCCAAATATTAAGCAAGGTGCAGTCAACTTTTGAACGATTGATTAGAACTGTATAGTCTACACCAAAGACTGTCAAACCTGTCCTTAGCGTACAATAAACATATTAATTATATTTATCCTAAATTAAAATCTTTCTATAAATGCGTTTATTTTTAAGTTTAATTTACAAAACTTAAAGCTCTCTATAGAGAAAAGAAGAATGGAGATGCTCAGGTAGGTTTTAACAGTACTCAATGAACTGTAATACTTGGTTGAAGAAAAAACATTGTTGGTGTTTGAGATGAAACAATGCAAGTCATGAATGTTGAGAGCACAGGCATACAGACCGGATCACTGGAGCCCATGGGCTAATTTTCTTAAACACATTATGATATGATATGATATCAAGCAGATTTGAAGAATGGGTTTTTAGTCAAGTTATGCGTAGAATATAATGATATTCTGTTTTTAAAAAATTCTGAAATAATTAGTTTTGAAGTCCTATTTGAGTCGATTGTTAGGAAAGGCAATAGACCTGAATGTGAGCTTAATTTCAATACAATTAACTCTCTTATAAACAATAGAGTCAAGAGTTTGTGCGGAAAATTGAATACTACTGTATCTCAAAAGTTTTTGAGCGAATAAATGTTGCAATAAATTGAAACTTTAATAGCATTTTGATGTTAATTAAATAATTTATAAAATTCATGTAAAACAAACGTTTAAGCGATTATTTCACTAAATATTAAAGTCATTTTTCATTTGTTAATCACTTTATTTAATCAATTTATTCAAGCGATAGATATTCGCAAAAAATCTATAAAATTATTTGGATATTCCTCTGACTTCTGAACAGAGATTGATGTAAAAAATGTTTAGACAATGATTTTAAGCATAATTTGAGTGCATTTTCCAAATAGAATGTGTGTTAACACAAAATAATGATAATTATAATTATTTTTTTTTCGATTCACACAACACATCCTTTTCTTATATTTGTTAGAAAATTGTTATGACTTTGAGGTTGAAATGGATTAAAGCTCTTTCAATGAATTAATACCAGAATATCTGAAGCATTGAATGTCAGAATTGAATGCATAATTGTTCCGATAATTTCAATGTACAAGTTCTACATTAAAATGTTTAATAGAAAAGTACCCTGCACTCCTGCACTCCTGCACTCCTGCAATCCTGCAATCTTGTTAATGTTTGGCTCTAATGTCACACTTTGTAAATGTATAATATGTCTGACATTTTCGCACATCATTTGCAATGTGTTCACACTTTAACCATTAGAAGAAACAAATTATCGTTTGCTATAAAATAGATAATTCTCTTTTAACTCTAATAATTCTTATAAATATACTAAAACAAAATTGTTCCCGACTGAATTGTGATAAGTGAACAACTTAATAATAGTAATTTAAAAAGATTGAGAGCTCAATCTATTAATATAAAGGTCAATTATTCAATTATTCTCAATAATGTTCATTGC
Source organism: Eueremaeus valkanovi (assembly GCA_034693305.1). Classification (NCBI taxonomy): domain Eukaryota; kingdom Metazoa; phylum Arthropoda; class Arachnida; order Sarcoptiformes; family Eremaeidae; genus Eueremaeus; species Eueremaeus valkanovi. The sequence goes on from JAQIWA010001933.1 coordinate 4,067, forward strand.
TTTGGGAATATTATATAATACATAAAAAATATTCAGTTCATACTGTACTCGCAAACAACGACATGACTTTACAGCACTAGACTAACAACAATAAGTGTTGAAAAATACATACAGAGTTAATTTTGTAAGGCGCAAATTTTAAATTCGCTTGCACAGAGAAACTACAGGGAATAGAAATTTGAACTTGGTGTCATATTAACAAGGGATATTGGAAATTTATTTCATGCTAAAGGGTTAGCCAGAAGTCCCTTGAGTTTGTTGCTGCGCGCGGCGGCTTTTTAGAGCTCTGATTGGCTGAATGAATCTATATTCAACTTTTTAATTAAAAATTGAGAGATTCAGCCAATCAGAGCTCTAAAAAGCAGTCGCGCGCCCAAACAAACTCTAGGGACTTCTGGCTAACCCTTTAGTTGACAAGTGACAACACTTTAAGTACACTAGCTCGATTTTTCAGTTAATTTGTGAATCTAATTTATCAAGGTGGTAGTTTTTACGTTATACTGTATAAACAGTAACATTTCACTCATTTAACTAATTTTTTGCAACACATTTGGATTTGAACAACAATTTTGCTATTTTTGTTTGTAAACATCATTGATAGGCAATGTGGTATAGGGGGTACACCCCCTGTGATTTTGGCTAAGGCATACCCCCTCTGTTTTTCGATGATTTGGAGGAAAAACCTCAAAAGTGGGAGACTTTTGAGCGAAAAAAGTGATTCATTGTACCCTTTTTTGGCAAAAAATTTTGGCTCCCCCCCCCCGCGTCAGCCCATTGCCTATCTCTGCTAAACATCAATTTAATTTGTTCTCGATCTCTGACTCAGGTATTTCAAGCGCGACCTTCTGGCCATCAATGATGAACTCTGTTCTTAAGAGTAGAAGAAATAATAGAACAAAGAAATGACTTTTAAAGTTGAAAACGGATTGTATTTTCAATCCATAAAATTCTGGAATAGTCTGCAAACAAAATCGATTCAACAGAATTGGAAAGACTTTTCTTCAAAATTCCGATTCTTTACGACTTTTACTGTTATTTATTATTATTAAATACAATATATATTTAATATTCAAACATATATTGAATAATAAATGATTTTTGCCTTTATTTCCATAATATATCTTCGAAATGGTTCTGCACTCGAATCTAATAAGACTTTAATTCTTGGATTTGTTGCACAAAATCTCTCTTTAGGGATGAGTTCAACACTTTTGAAAACCTTTTTTGAATATATAATAAATAAGATTCAATTGATGTGAAAATATACATATATTTGGTTAATATATTGTCGAACTGACTAATAAAATAAGGGATACGAAAGACAGATATCAGTGCCAGGGAATGGTGAGCTAGCTGATTCTGGTTCCAGGTCAGATAACACAGAACATTGAAGAATATTTGTGAATTTGAGTTGTGGTCAATTGAGTGAACTTTAATATATATCTATCAAAACTGATAGATTATATTCCGCATAATTTAATGAAATTCAGTTTCAAATGTTATCCATTTCTGGAAAAATTACGCGATATTACCATTAATAGTATGGATAACATTGCTAAGTAATTGACCCCACATACATTTGTAATTTCAGAAAACTGGCTGGAACAGATTGCATATTATGGTATTGACCCAAACCCCTCCTCGTTATCCCTAAATAGGAAATAACTTTCAGATATGACTCAAACATATTCTGCTCTACTGTTTGGTTCGAACGTAAAAGCGTTTACACTTTTTATTTGACAGCCAATGCTTTTACAACACTTTCACACAAAGAATATATCAAACCAACCAAATCTCTCTCTCTCTCTCTCTCTCTCTCTCTCTCTCTCTCTCTCTCTCTCGCTTTCATTTTTAGCTAATGTTAAAACAGAATTTGCTTAAAAGCATTGAAAAACAGCAGTAGTTAGGAGTGAATAAGGATTAAGTGCTACTGCTTTTCAACAGAAAGACAGGTAACTTAATTTGAAAAGCGGGGACACATTCGCAGTTATTTTTAACTCAAGCATAAGTTAATATACTTAAAAGTGAACTGAAGAATCTGGCTATAGGTAGAGGCGCACAAAGTTATCGTTAATGTCATACATAAATTAGGAAGCTGCAATGACATGGTGTCACTATGTGTAAGATTAATTATTAATGAATGCTATCATTCGCGACACTTGCCTCTCATCCGGCTAATACCTTATCTGCATTAGAGCTCTCAAACACATTCATTGAGCAATCATTCGGTTCTGTGTAATAAGGTTTTGAAAAATAAGAATCAAAAGAATCAAAAGAATATTCAAAAGACTAGAATTCACTCACAAATGCTTTTTATTGACTTCTATACAGTTTAACATTTTTTATGGCTTAACTCAAATCTATGGCCACTATTCAACAATCTTCGTCAAAACCAATGCGATTTCAGAACAATATTGCATTGAAAGCAGTCAATGGTTTCACAAATTCATTGTTATATTTGTGTTTGATTTGGTTTAAGCCGTCATATCTGATGTTACTCTTCAATCAAATGTCTTCATGTGTTTCCAATGAATTTCAAAACAATTTCACTGATCATTAGGAATTGGACTGCTTGAACATCTCAGTTCTGATAGATCATTTTGTGATAGAGGCCATATGATATAGTCATATGTACTCTATGAACAATTCAGTAAAGTTCAACAACCAGTATAAGTAATGAGTGTAACAAATATAGAGTACTCACAAGTCAGATACTAGTAAATGTGTGTCGGAGTTTTTCGATTTTCTCTTTTGCAAATTATCACCTAGGACTTATGTATTCTATATATAAATTTGTGGCTGCGGATGATAACTGTAACGGGTAGCATAGCCCTTCGGTCAATTTTGGCATTTTAGTTTTTTCATGTTTTGAGCTGTTTATGATTCAGATATCCATAACATTGTATATATTTTTCAAATCAGCAATTTTCGCGGGATTTGATGGTATATCGTTCTGATTTATTAAACTATGTTTTTTCACAAAAATAAAATTTTTTGAAGAAAATTCCATATTTTTGGTGATAATATTATTGAGCTTGAATAAAAATGATATATAACTTGTTTGGGTTTGTCTAATGAATTTCCTATAAAACATAATTTAATTTTCCCAAGCTTATAAGCTTTAAATCCAGAATTTGCCCCTCAGAGTGGCTATAAATTTATATACAGAATACATATGTCCTAGGTAATAAATTGCAAAAGAGAAAATGAGAAAACTCCGACACACAACCACTAGCACTTGTCGTGTCAATACTATATGGACACAATTCATGCATAGGAAATATGGTCCTCTATTCTAGCTCATATCATGTGCTTTTGACCATAGGATCAATGGTAAAGCTATAGATTTTTCAATTCCTTTCCGACCTTTTATTTAATTAATTATTTCAATTATTTAGATTAGAATTTCAAATAATATTAAAAATGTTTAACTATTTTGAAATGAATGGAAAACTATAAAAAAAGCCTCACTTTTTGATGTGTGTTATCCAAACAGTTACTGTTCCTCAACCCAACCGACAATCTATTTATTACATTACAAAATAATGTTAGAATTTTTGGTTTCTCTTTATTTACGATTCAATTATATATTTAATTAAATTTGAATTTTCGAGTCAACCGAATTGAAATTGAAACTAAATAAAAGTTCTCTGAACTCATCAAACGTCTAAATATTGAGTTTGTATTGAAAATTATAATTTAAAGCATTAAATCCTGACTTTTACTAATTTGACTTAATGTATCCGTAGAATCTTTGATTAGGGGTAACCAAGCTCGCAGAACCTATGGCATTAGGAGGAAGTAAAATGGAATTCTCAGCTCAAACCCTAAGGTATATAGTGTGAGGGGTATATAGTAATGGACAGAAATTTGAAACATTTTGCCCGAAATTCAGTTAAATTAAGCCTTAATTTAGCAGAAATTCTGTCAAATTTGACGAATTTCGGACAAATCCTATATTCCTAGAGCCTATGGCTCAAAATTCTAAGGGAATATTTTGGTTTTACAATCTCTTTTGGTCATCCCTGACCCTTAATATAATGTTGTTTATGAATGCAAATAAGTTTTCGATTTTATTTATTTATCTCTTATTTAATTATAATAAAAGATTAGTTTAAAATCAATTCCTTTCGAATTCACTGCAAAATACAAATATCTCTGATATAAATCTGATTTATATGAAACGAAACATAATTTTGAAATAGCAAATAAACTCAACCAACTCATTTCCTTTCCAACAAAATCAAGTTGATCATATTAATATTGATTATCAACATTACGTGTAATATCTGAATATTTATTAATTAAAAATTATATTAAGGTTTGCATTACAAAACGTATTGAAAATCAGAGATTAATAATCGACAGAATATTTTGGATTACATTTGATTGCATAAGATATTCATTTCCTTCTCTTCAGTATACAGTAGTATAGAAATTGAGAAAAATTTTAAGAAATTTTAGATGAGTAGTGAGTCATAGTTAAATATTACAGCCCAATGGCACTGGATCAATTGATATTTTAATAATTATGATCAGAATGGTCTATACCAAGTACAATCTATGATAATTTTTTGCAGAGATGCAAAGGAAGTAAGAATTATTGAACCACTTTAGTTGAATGGGAGTGTATGCACAGTATGTGTATGAGTCGCCTATTTTAGTCCAAACCTCTTCAGAATCTCTAATGTAGTAAATATGTTATTGATATCAGTGTTCAGATACTTTATATATATATAAAGTATTTATTGCTTAGATTAGAATAGGCTCACAATTGTCAGCATAAATAATAAGAATAATAACAATCAACAAGTTTTAGTCAAACTCTCAGATAGGGTATCGTCGCAACACTCGTATGAATAATAGTCTCTTATGGTTACTAAACAGATATCTGGAAAATAAAGTTCATTATTTCAGCACTTCATGTAATTATAGGAATTAAAACGAAAAGCACTACTAATTTCAGTATTTGTTTCATTCAAATTATAAAACAGTTTTCAATTTAATGTCGAGTAACTCATAATTTTGAAAACATCGGAAGTTTTATGAATGTGAAGGATATGTCTGATTCTGTCATTCCTTTTGTACTTTATTTATGATTTTCTGATTTTTATGACTTTTATATTTATTTCGTTTTTATTTTTACACGTTTTTTGAAATCAATTAATTATACAAACAATGAGGATAACTGAGAACTACTTTATTGTTTTCGTTTTGATTTCTTTTAATTATTTTATAATTCAAATCAATTCAAACGAATTGATTGAACCGACGACTGTATCAGCAATTGATTCGGAAGACGACAAATGGTACTGGAATAAAGAGGAATATCCCAATCCCTATGATCAGCCACCATATTGTCGAAGAACAAAGCCATCATATGTTTGTGACCCAGATCAGATACTTAGCAGAAAGGATGGTATGTTAATTGACAAGAATATATTTAAACTTATTTTAAAATCATATAAAATAATAATAATTATTATTAAACTCAACTGAATTAAGAATTCAAAGAAAATGTTTTAAAAAAATAATTGACAGAACAATACTTGAAAATTAATGAGAATTATAGCATAAAAAACAGAAAACGTGTCTTAAAAAACATTATCTGAAGAAAAAATTTATTGCCAGGTATTTCAAAGATTACTCCTTTTCCCACATTCTTAAGTGCTATGATATGTCTCAAGAATTTTCTATATTATCTAAAAATATTGAATTTAATTATCAAAACAGAGTTGTAGAATAGGATCAACCTTGCTGGATCAACCTGAATTAGATATCGGAGAATATCAAAAGTTAGATTCTGAGACAGGCAATGAGACAGGCAATCAGACACAAAGAATTTAGAATCCAGAGGCAATTATTCTATCTCTCCTGGATACATTTGTAGAAATAGAGATAAAATTGACTATTTGGCCAAGTTCATTCTGACTAATAATAATCGGGTTTCCGTATCCCTGCTCAAACATAGTTGAGATGATTTTAAAATTAATTTCGTTTATCAAAATTCTTTGTATAAAATCTTTACAAAAATCTAATATAAAAACTGAAAAATATTTTTCTTATCATTTCTAACGAAGTGTTGAAAACTGACAGCACTTCTTATCTACGATCTTAAGTCATTAAATTAGTAGTAAATAAATTCGCATTTTTTGTTAGAATCGGAAATATAACGGAAATAATTTTTGAAGAAATGTGTGAATATGTGAAGACAGGCTTTTTGGCCCTTCATTAGCAAACTTTATAATTATAACTAATTTTGTCGCTAATGATATCCGCTTTTATTTTCATAGCATATCTTATTAGACATAAAATTAAAAGAAAGCATAAAAAGCATAGAAAGCATATAAAGTCCATTTTAGGCGTTTTGCGGGCCAAACGATTTCTCGTAAAATAACATTGATTATTTAAAATAAATCAATGGTATGGCTACTAGGGGCCATTATGAGCCAGGAAAAGTAAAAAAAAATATCATGAATATTCATGTTTATAATGTAAAATCTCATAGACGGCTTTTGCGATCAAAATGGACTGTATGCTCTCTTTTTTACATAATTCTCTAATGTTTTTAACTAAAAAAATCATATCTTATAAAATCCTATCAAAAAATCTATTGTTTATTACATACATATATTGTGTATAATTAAAACATAAGTTATTACACAAATAGTCAATTCGTCTAATATTATAAACAATTAATTCGTTATTAAATTACTTAACATTATAGCGAACCGTTTGGATGAATTGATTAAAGGTCTAAAAAATGTGTCCACATGCTACTGTCCATACTGCCCTCCAAATGACCATGGTCTATCTGTTGGCATAGCACTGATTAAAAATATTTTCAAAGAATATAAGTAAGAATAGAACTGGAATTAAATATAAAAAGTCTAATAATTGTTTTGACATATTTTTGCTCGTCTTAAGTGTCAAACAACTGGAAAACGCAGAAATGTTCGCCAATTTCATCAGGAAGAAATGGAATTTCGGAATCTGTGACAATAATATGATCCTTCTTGTTGTCACGTCAGACAACCAGGTATTGTAGAGATGACAGTACTCTAGTCTTATTAGTAATAAATTATCTGTGGTCGGCAAGTTTCTCCTGCCTAGTTCCCAGTGCCCATTGCCCAGGGTTCAGCGCAGACTTTTGAAAATTAGAATGTGGGCTAAAATCTTGTTTTATGGAATTTTTATAATTTTGAAAAACAGAGTCGCGTATCTAAACTGCTCGTCTGTATATTCTCAACGATTTAGTCCATAAAATCTGGTCAACTCCTGAGCCCTCTCTCTCTCTCTCTCTCTCTCTCTCTCTCTCTCTCTCTCTCTCTCTCTCTCTTGTCGATCACTGTATCCTTAATTATATATAAATTCTGTTGCTTTGGTTCTTAATCTTATTAAAGCATTAGAAATGAAAGCCATTATAACATTCACTTCATTAGCTTATTATTCAGTCGAATAGCTTTAGAAAATAGTGGATCAAAGACTCAATATTTATAAATAAATTTATTGATTAATTGCTACAAATTTGTTGGGGGTATTGAAGAAACTAAGATTATTTAAAAGAAATCCTTTCCGCTAATTAAGGCAATAACAGAGTATTTATTTTCTCATTAGTCTCTACCAGAAGAACATTAATAACAAAATTCTTGTTTTGTTAGCATTACTGTAGAAACAAAATCCTGTTTTACTTCCAATAACTCTGAATATATTTAATAGAATTTCAATTTTCTAATTAATTGCATACAACTAAAGGTTTCTTTGTTTAGAATTGATCCTGAACAAATCAGGAATTAATTTGAAGCTTTGACAGTTGGCTTGCAATAAATTATTTTGATTATAAAAGCTTAACAAGTTTAAATCCTGTTTAAGTTAGACTTCCAATTACTGGTATACTTTACATTGGTGTATTATGTCAGAAGGCTCCTGGTTATTTAGCAATTGTGTATTAATAGATGAAGTATTCGATACATTATTTCTATATTTGTCATCAATTGAATCAAAAATACTTTCGATTGGACTGACAATCATAAATAGTTTGTTTGTTATTGGAAAGCACCTGTGATCAAATACAAATGTGTGAAATCCTATATATTGTCCAATAAAAGTTGAGAGTTAGTCAACGGAAGCATTGAGTGTCAAAACAATTATTTAAAAGCTGTTGTGGTTTCGATATTTAGAAAATGAGTCTTTCGTTTCTAATGACAAAATTTCAATTGTCTTCAATGATTTGATAAATTTTTCTGTTCATAATATCCGGCTTAGATTCACAATTCATTACGTAGTCTTACTCCACTGGTAGAGCACAGGTAGAGTTCACAGTCAGTTCTGTTCCTTCTACTTTCTGGAAAATCAATCTTCTACTACAGGGTGATATTTATAACAATGAAGTTTATATGTAATTTACTATAAGCTAGTTAAAATGAGCGACCAATATAAATAGTGGGAAATATTGATAATGAGCCTGGCAGAATTTTTATATTTCAAACTATGTCACTTTTATAATACACATCAGTATATCTTTGAATGTATAAAATAATTTTCGATAAATAATAATATAATATATTGTTTATAGCAATGAGGAAAACAAATGATAATGTTTTTGTTGCACTCAATAATAGGTGGCTTATTCTGTGGGCACGACTACCGGCAAAATGTTCTCACAATTTCTTTTGGAGGACATCATAATCAACAATAAAATACATTTTATTGAAGAAAATTACTATAAAGTTAGTGAAACATCGATTTTATTGTTATTTTAGAAGTTTATAAATGAATGTAATCTTATTGAACATAACATAACAGGGATTAGAAAATATCATCAAAGCATACGAAACATTACTGAAGAGGAAAGGCATTCAGAATTCACCCGTTTTTGATGCCAATAATGAGGAGAAGATGGAAGAGAAGGCAGAAGAAGAAGATTCGTCTCATATCGGGCTAATAGTGGGTCTAATATTGGGTTTTGTGATATTTGTTGGGGTAATTGTGTTTATACTGATATACCTGAAGCAGCGATTCAGCGAAGACGGAACGAAGTTTCAGTTCAAAGGAATGTTGAGTCGAGGCTATTGGCTGAACAACAATGAGAGACTCAGACCCGTCAGTGTTAACCCTATAAGCACTGTCGGAGGTGTTTATGAGCCCTGCAGTATAGAAGAGGCCAATGATAACGATAAGGACAGTGATGTCGACAAACGGCTCAGAGAAAAGTTGAGACAAATCAGCGATGGCTCCGGTAGTAGTGATGAGGAAGAGATTGAAGTGATTGATCAGAACAACCCAGACCATCGAACGAAATCTGTGAACAATAGTAACAACTCAAACATCGAGCCAACATCAGTGAGTGTAGAGCCCAGTCAGCAGAGAGGCAATACTCGACCGACCAGTGCTCCCAATCAACGAGAAAGTGATGAAATCGTATGAATAAGATATGGTTTCAAAACAATTATATTTTTATATAAAGTTTTGTTTAAATTCATTAACTTTTTGTTAAACGAATGCAATGAACAGAATGTGAAGAAAACAAATGGATATAAATATAATGCTATATATTATACACATTGTATGGCGTGTATGGCATGTATGGCATGACTACATTCAAAGCTAGGCTCAGAGCCTAATAGCCCGAACTCATCCCAAACTTATACAGAAAACTATACATTCCTATACACAACATATTATATAATAAAATAAAATAAATTATTGTTCACTTAATGCCATATTTTACTATTCAGTTCTCTCGCCGTTTAAATAAATATTTGTATAAATACCTGAATTAAAAGCATTTAAATAAATAGAAAAATGTTTTCTAAAATAAATAAATCAAAAAATAAATAAATTGTGTAAATAAATATGTGAATTAAAAAACAAAATTTACAGACAAAATAATGTTATCTTCTTATGTCTCCGAACATTATATTATGATTATATATATTGTATTCAACTATTGAGCCGACAGTTATCTGAGAAGTAATTCTTGTAAATCACAAACTTCTGTCTAAACTGTTTTAATGCTATCGAATATGTTATTAAAATTATTATATTTTTTTGCATTTAAATTATTGTTGGTTTTGTTTGAATGAGATTCTGTTTGCTTGAGTTGACTATATTGTCAAAAATAACCTCCAATTCTATTCATGTATTCAATTCGTTCTTTGAATTTATGTTTTCGATTATTTTGAGCAATGCGTGCATTAGTTGTGAATTATCGTTCACTGATTTGCCTCTGAAGCCAAACATCGAGGGCAATGTTCTCAGGTATACAAAGTCACCCACATATTTTGTGAATGAGGTAAACATATCTCCCACTCCGTGTGCTATTCGAATACCGATCGGCTGATTGATGGCTGAATTCGTTGAATCTATTGTTTTCTTACGAGGAATGTATCGAAGGAATGGGTCGTCGTCTTGAGTGGCCAAACGAAAACTTTTGACGAACTCTGTCTCTCTCAGCACATTGACCACTCTTTCCGGATGGTTCGTAATAATGCCGTCAACATTAGTCCTGCAATGTTTGAATTGTTTGTATTGTTTGTATCATATTCTCAGTTCTATCACTACTTCTTTGTTGACTCAAACACACATCAAATACAACATATAATACAAACTAATTGTCTTCAATAGACTTCTGATTTGTATAAATAAAGTGAAATTATATATAATTCGTCCAAATTTACAAATAATTCATATACTGTGCCACCAATAATGAGCAAGATTGAATAAACCCTATTCGAAGAAAGTAATGTAAAGAACACCAGACTATGTCTGAATGCATTACTGTCTTAATAAAATTGATCTGAATAGTTTATATAAATCCCATTCTTTACTGACAAGTGAGATATTCTGTGTGTAATGCAAATATCGGATACGTTTACACTATTGTTCCCCAAATGCTGTTCTTTCAAACCAAGTCTTTAAATATTATTATCATTTTTTTTCTTAACAGAAAATCGCTTTAAATGATTAATGACTACAGAAATGGTTGAAATCATTGACAAATATATTGTTGAATCACTCGAATGAGTTGTCCTTTGAATCTCAATACATAATTAAGAAAATATGATTTTAGCTATTTTTAAGTGCATTGCATTGTATTGATGATTGGGTCAAACATTGTTGATTAGAGCACTTAATGTACAGCACTTACAGCAAAAGGATCCAAAGTATGTGAGAAATAACTTGAATACTTTGTTTACTTAAATGATCTTTAATTCTATTAATAAACCAATAGCTCTAATAAGGAAATGAATTTATTCTTTAAGAATCTAATGTATCCAAGGATTGGACAGAAAGTATAGCATAGCAGAGATAGGCAATGGGGGGGTAGAGGGGGGTAGACCCCCCCTAGGATTTTGGCTGAGGCTGACCCCCCCTCTGAT
>JAQIWA010001934.1:0-15440 GCA_034693305.1 Eueremaeus valkanovi
GTTTTCAAGGGCAACACTATCAAAATAATGTTTATATTTATCAAACTACTTTGTCTGTTACCAGAATTATTTTTTATAAATGTTTTATACAACTATTGATTTTTCTTTCATATATAAATATTTTAGTGGAAACATAATTGAAATATCTCATACACTTTATCTGTAAATCGAGTTTGAAATTCATATTTATTGAATTTTTAAATGTAAATAACTTTTAAACTATTATATTTAGAATTGATTTTTCACATATTTCATATGCATACCACAATGTTTAATCCTGGTTAAAGTGATTTTGAAAAATAAAAAAATTATTTGAAGTTCCGAAAACCTCTTTGAGACTTACACTTTTGGCAGTAACGCATTGTCGAGCACAATTGAAATTTTTATACAATCTATGCATTAAATGAATAAAAATATTCATTAGATATATGCATGATAAAATTGGTTTAAGTGGTTAATTGAACAACCAAAAATGTTATAAGTTGTAACATATCACCTTGTATGTTCTGTAAGAACTAGCAAAAAGGGTAAAAGTAAAAATAGACAGCTATAAGGCTTCACTTAACGGTTATAAATAACCTTGCTCTCTCCACCAATTTCAATGAATCAAATTAAAAATCATAATTTATCCAAGAACAATCTCTTATATGTATTCTTAATATATATAAAAAATAAAAATAATTTTAAAAATGTTACTAGGAAACTTGGATGAAAAACTGTACTGTACATTCGTGGAAACAGGGAAGACCTATAAAACCCAGCATTGGTTTCACTGTCAAACCTGCAATCCTTTTGAACTGAGAATCGGTGTATGCATTAGATGTGTCGATGTCTGCCACAAAGGTCATAATTTGACCTATCTTGAAAATTCACTATATTTTTGTGATTGCGGTGCAGGAGCATTTGGATCTTGCAAGCAAATGACCCAAGGTACGATATATTGAGAATAGAATTTAATTTTCAATTAATATTTTTATATATCACCCATCTTGCAGGCACTCAAGGGGTTATGTGTGTCGGCAATTTATGATTTTCTTTTTGGAATATATCACCTAGGACTTATGTATTTTGTATATAAATATGTAGCGGCCAATGGTTACTCTAAGGGGGAACTTCCTGGATTTCCTGCTTATTTTTATGAGAAAATTAAATTCATTTTTTTCACAAAACCCCATAAACAAAGACAAACAAATTATATACCATTTTTATGTACTAATCAGACAGAATAAAATTATCACCGAGATTTTGGAATTTTCTTTAAAATTTTTAATATTGTAAAAACACAATTTAATCAAATAGAACAAAATACCTTAAAATCCCATTTCTTTTACTGATTAAAAAAATTTATACATTGTTAGGGTTATCTGAATCATAATCAGCTCAAAACCTGAAAAATCTAGATTCCCAATATAGAATATGTGCGTTTTCTACCGGTTACAGTGACCATCGGCAAATACTTATGTCAGGTGATAAATTGCAAAAGAGAAAATGAGAAAACTCGAGCACACATATCCCCTTGTATGTCCTGTAAGAACTAGCTAAAAGGGTAAAAGTAGAAATAAACAGCTATAAGGCTTCACTTAACGGTTAAATAACCTGGTTCTCTATACCGATTTCAATGAATAAAAATAAAAATATTCATTTATCCAAGAGCAATCCAAATGTATTCTTAATATATATAAAAAATTAAAAAAAATATAAAAATGTTTCTAGGAAACTTTGAAGAAAAACTGTGCTGTACATTCGTGGAAACAGGGAAGAGCTATAAAACACAGCATTGGTTTCATTGTCAAACTTGCAATCCTTTGGAACTGAGAATCGGTGTATGCATTAGATGTGTAGATGTCTGCCACAGAGGTCATAATTTGACCTATGCTAAAAATTCACAATTCTCTTGTGATTGCGGTGCTGGAGCATTTGGATCTTGCAAGCGAATGACCCAAGGTATATATTGACATATTAAGAATAGAATATAAATTTTCAATTAATATTTTTATATATCAATATTACCCAACTTATTATTGAGGCCTTCAATCAATTCCAACCAGATTTTAAAAAATTTGTAAATTTTCCAACAATGTTGTCATAGTTAGTACAGATAAAGCAGTGTTACTACAGTTAAATACTATAGTTATGAATTGATCCAATTATCTTCTAATTGCCGAAATTACTCTAGTTAATATAAGGTAAACTTGCTGGTTGCTTATAAGTTATAAGTTATAACTTATAACTCTAATTAATTAATCTGATTGACAGAGGATATTCCGAAAGAATGGCTCAGAGCAAATTTAACGTATGCTGATAATTACAAAGTTGAATTTGAATTGTCTGTTCGTTTGAACGTACCAAGCTCAAAACAAAAGATCAAAAATTTTGAAGCTTATATTAGAAGGAAAGGTCATAATAATATTAGAATTAGGGATGTCATGCCCCTGGATACTTCAAAGTTATCAATAGATTTAGTAGATCCACATAAATTTATGATCAAAATTGGTGTCGTTTATTTTGATGGCAATACCATCGACATTTCTAATTGGCTCGAGATTGCACCTGGTATGATTTAGATATATTCAGTAAAACATAGTTAAAAATTATGTTAACCATTCAGATGTTGAAGATGATCAAGGAACATGTGAAGAAACTGTTTTTTCAAAAGACCTTCTAAGCTTCAATACTAAAATTCCAGCTAATATTAATCTACCAAATCTGGAGACTGTATTGACTCTCAGAACGAATACACAGATTATGTTTGAATTGCCGTACAATAAGAACTCGAGTCAACCGCCAAAACCATATCCGCAGACATACACTGATATATGGGATGAATATAATGTAAAAATGCCTAACAGTCCCAGAAGTGTGCTCAAAACAAAAAGGCCAAGATGGAATTTAATAAAGAAAAGCTTATCAAATGAGTTAAATTCTTTCGAAAAATTAAACAAGGCAATTAAAAGTTACAATAATAACTTGAAGAGTTTTAAGTTCGATATATTGAAAGCATTCATAAATGGCCAGCAAAAAGAGATGGACGTGTTTAAAGTCATTAATGAGTTAGCAAGGTTAGCCTTAGATTTGCCGAAAATAGTAACTAGGCCAGTTCCAATGCTGCATCAAAAAAGGAACGCATTGCTAATACTCAGTCAAAAACAAATAGCCTCTCTGTTAGCCAACGCATTCTTCTGTACATTTCCGCGAAGAAGCGTAAAAAATGATGAATATGAAAATTATCCCTGGATCAATTTTGCAAGGTAAACAACTAAACAAGATAATATGCCACTTCTAACACTAGTAGCTTGCAAACAGATTACATTTTACATAATGAGAATTAACCAAGTTAAAATTTTGTTTCATTGCAGTTTATATTCAAGCAACGATAATCAAGATCAATTTAAAGTAAAGTGGCATAAACTGACCTGTATATTCAATTACTTTCACCGGGTGATCAATAGTTTTCCTAAAGGGAACGTAAGTTTTGAGAGAAGATATTTAGAGTCGAATTCATTGCCCGATTGGAGTAATTCAAGTAAATATCTCAAAAAGTTCATGGCTAAGAGCAATGGATCAGATGAGACTGATGCTGCTGGATATTCTCAAGTGATCCTTACTAAGAGGAACATCGGGGGCAATGTACTAGGATCAGGATGCACCCAAGAAGAAATAATATTCTTATTATATCCAGAATTATTAGTATCAAGGCTATTCACAGAATATTTAGAAGATAATAAAGCATTGATAATAACTGGCTGCAATCGTTTCAATAAGCATCTAGGTTATGCTGATAAATTTCAATGGGCAGGAGATTATGTGGATAATGCACCTGTAGATGATTGGGGTCGAGGAATGACGGAATTCGTAGCCTTTGTCGCGCCAGAGGTTACAGTTCAGAATAGGAATTCATTGTACCAAGAACAGTATTTGAAAAGAGAACTTAACAGAGTATATTCTGGCTACTGCGGTGTAAGTTTTGCTGGTACAATGAATAGGCCGGTTATAATAACGGGCAAATGGGGCAGCGGTGCATTTCTGAAATTTCTTCTGCAGATTATGGCCGCCTCTGAGGCCGACAGAGATATTGTGTTCCAAACATATGGTGAAAAAGAACTGGAACAAAATATTAATAAATTTTATGTCCTAATGTTGGATTCAAAAATAATCGTGAGCCATTTATATAAATGTTTACTGAAATATGATAAAGATAAAATGTATAAAGATAATGTTATCGATTTCTTAATTACTTGTATAACTATACCCGGTTCATTTTAGTCATTAAAAACTTTTTCAAAAATTCAATTTTTTTATAAATTTCTTATCTCTTCTCTGCTATTGATTGATAAGAATATTCTTATAATAAATATTAATAAAATTGAAGTCAATTGTATTCTCTGCTTATTAATAAATGATATTAATCTTATTTATTGCTGAAATTGTAACAAATGACTGACTGAAACATAAAATTTAAAATTTCTTAATTTTGTAATCTATAATAAAATTTTTGCCAAATTAGATGCTTGGTAATTGCGAAAAAATATTTCAAATACTTACCAATCTCTGTATAAAATTATTAATTACAGGTTAATGTTTAGAAACAACCATTGAACTAGTTCTTATATATCCAGCACATTAGATTAATTTTTAGCTTCTTAATTGTTATCTTGATTAGTATTTCGAGCAAAGTTCAAAAAACAATTAATTTTATTTTTTTAAATCAATTTGCTCTTTAGGTTAATCCTAGCTAAGGCTTTATCACTATATATGCGTCAGGGTATACTAATATTTATCAATATTGAAGTTGAATCCAGATTAATACTAGTTAAAAGTTTCTCAATTGAAATGAAATTTTTAAACAAAAGTATTATTTTTTTTGTTTCATATCTATAGTAAGTTTGGTTAAACACTGGGTAACATGTCAGCACTGCTATCGTACAAAAATAATAACTATAGTAACAAGAATTTTATCGTTCATATTGTTGAGAATAACAGTGAAATTATTAGTCAGTTCTCATAAGATATAGACAATACTTGAGTTTATAACATAATCATATTTAAATTTTCAAACGATTTATAAAACCGTTAAATTTTAATTATTTGAATATAATATTGTTCACCGAATTGCAAACAATGTCACAAGGTGAGATGAATATAAATTGATATAATTTTAAATTGATAACATTAATTTTTTTGCTAAAAGACGCTCCTATTCGAATTAATCTATTGGAAAAAACAAGCTCAAGTTTGAAATTTGACCTGTCAATTTTATGGCATTTCAGGCACATACAAGAAAACATATCCCACTATGAAATTTTTTACTTTTCAAGTTCAACACAGTACGCGCAAAGAATGAACTTGAACGAAAATATTATTATATTGAAAAATTTGCGAGCTGCAACGGAGTATAGTATCATGGTTGATGCTTATGACGCACCGAATCAACGAACATATTTTAGTCAACCTTTCAAAGCCTATACATGTGAGTAAATTATGTGAACTCAACGGCCAAACTAAAACTGAAGTTACTATAATTCTAAATGTGAGTTTTATTTAACGAGTATAAACTTAGAAACTCAAAATCCGTTCGCGTACGGATCGTATAGATATTTTTCGAGATGAGCTTATTCGCTAAAAAGGTACTAAAGTCTAAACTATCCAAAACAAAGTAACAATAATTATGAGGTAAAGCCAGTAATCAAAATATAAGTTCAATACTGAATGTTAGGAATTCTATTGAATTATTAGTCAAATAATGCAAACATAGAACCAGAGCTGAAAACAAACGATAAACTGGTCATATCTGGTTTGGAAAAGTTCAACCATGATAACCAGATCTATTCTAGAGCCACTATAAGCAACGCAAAGCAATTTTATACCCTGAATCAAAGTTGAGTTTCTAAGAGTATAAACATCTAGGATATTTAGTGCGTGTCTGTTCATCTGTCATTGAGTTAGTATTATATTTATCAAGTTTTCCATATTTTGAAAATCTTGTAAAAACGGGTAGTCAGTGTTGTTAATGTACTAAAATTTCAATGCTGTTACAATAAATGCTCATCATTTTCAAAAACATTTATATTTTCAAGAATTAGTAAATTTTTCAATATATTTCGTGTTTCCACAAAATTAGGCCCTTGCACAGGAGCTGAAACAATGTGCACAGTTGGTGATGCACCATTATGCGAATTTCAAACAGATTATCGTAAGTGATTTTATATCTATTTTGAATATAGAATTCTATTTTCAAAATAATTGCCAAACTCTATAGTATGACAAGAAGAGAGTGGCCCTTTGGGCCACTAGTATAGACAAAGTAGTGAGGCACACAAACAGATCAGTATTATTAGATTAAGAGTTGAGGTAAAAATTATTCGACGCGTTATGAGTTCAGTATATAGTCTTCACACACGTCAGTGCCAAACAAATGCTCAACTGTTTTTAAATTCTTAAGAGATTTTCATATTAGGCCTAGATTTGAGACCAGGCTTATTAAAAAGTTGCGACCCCTACTCTATAGTGTTTCGTCTTACTTTCACAGTAGACGCCAATACTTTTATAAAATAATTACATATTAACATAATACATAATACAGGTGGAGCCGATAATAGTGTAACCAAAGTCTTGTGTTGTAAATACCAAGTTCTTGTCTGCTTTCCACAGGGTCAGTTTATGACAAATATATTACCAATAACATGGTAAAAACTAGTTGCAAGTCAAACTTAGAGGGGAAAATTTAGATCTAAAAATTTTAATACTCGGTTCAATTTAAACTATATACTATGCATATACCATGTTGCAGTAATTAAAAATTAATATTACTAATTTTGCCTAGAACCTTTTTAGTAAATCTTTTATTTATTCACGTAGCGAACGATTCACATGACTGGCTGAGAATAAATTGCAAACCACCTTCATTAGGTTCAGCATTCGTTGAACTATCTGTAAAAATCAATGATAAATGGGACAGCACCAATTTTTCGCATTTCAGAGCAATTTTTACTGAAACTGGTCCTGATTGTGGAGCAAGCATTCCAATTGACAATTTGGATCCGGTTGAGTCTACATTGAAATTGAAAAATCTAGGTCAACAGGAGAATCTATTTGTTTGTATTCACGCTATCTGTAGCTATGGAGCCATTCTAGCGACAAGTAACTGGATTGAAGTAGGCCCAAGTATGTTTGAAATTGAACAATGTGGTTTTTAGAATTTATGAATTTGTGATTGACACAGTCTCCAATCAGTGTCCGCTAACAGTCTGTTATCAGTCTGGTGTGGGTCATGTGCTACAGCCCCCTTAAGCTTTAAATGAAAAAAAAACCAGTTTTGCTCTGCTCTGCAATGCAAAGCATGCGACGATATTTGAATGAAAACAAGTGTCCCCTCAATTGTTTATCTCTTGAGGCCAGACTGATAACAGACTGTTAGCGGACACTGATTGGAGACTATGATTATTATATTAGTTGCGCTCATTTTTCAAACAAATCGAGTTTAACTGATATTTCAAAATATCATTTTTTTCAATTAGTTTTTTTTTCTGTTAGTAATCTTTTTTCTCTGAAAACAACTAATTTTTTGCACAATCGATGATTAATTATAATAATTTTCATTAAAAAAAAAATCCAACGAATCGATTGAAGGAATGCATGTATTTTCGTGATTAATGCCAATGAATTAAGTCATGATTCGGTATTGAATTTATCCGTTTCTTATTTGAATGCAATTCTAGTCGTTATTATAAATTATGACTGAATTTTGAATTTTGTGGAAAATTTAAATAAATCGTAAAATTACTGGCAATGAGAGTAAAAAGTAGTGAATTTGAGATTAAAATCATAAACTTTTTTCGTAATATTGTATTTTCATAAATGATTTAATGTATTATTCACTAAATTGAATCAGAAAATTAGCCCCTGGCTATAATTCATACTGATATTTATAAAGATAACTCACAATAAAATGTGTCCGGAGGTAAGAGGGGGCAATTTTGATAAAGAGGTAACGTAATAGTACCGAAATTTCTACTTAATCTCTATTTTTTCAGCTTGTAAGCTAGTTCAATCAAGTTGGGCAGAAAATCTTGGTCATTTATGATTAACCAATCAATTATACTGTTTTTTGGAATAATAATAATAAATAATTTTATGATAAGATTTACCAAAAGATTAAAACTTAAAATAAATCTTAAAAAGTGATTCATTCATCAGAATAATGATGAATAAGAATAATTGAATGCAAAATAAATAAAAATAAATAAAAATAAAATAATAATAAAAATTTAATGCAAATCATTCATAAAGTTGG
The DNA here is from genome assembly GCA_034693305.1 of Eueremaeus valkanovi. NCBI lineage: Eukaryota > Metazoa > Arthropoda > Arachnida > Sarcoptiformes > Eremaeidae > Eueremaeus > Eueremaeus valkanovi. The sequence continues at coordinate 8,291 of JAQIWA010001934.1, forward strand.
AACACATTTATAACTTTTTTTTCTTATTTGTATGAAATAAAGATAGAGAACACATAAGACTAACGCCTATTATTTGACACAAAAGTTAGTGATCTGACTGTTGAGCCGAAAGAATAACTTATATTAGTTTTCTTTATTGTTTTTTTTGTTTTGTTTTTTCTCTTCTGAAACAATATTATAGATATGTTTTGTACGTTATTTGAAATAAATTATTTCTCTCTTAATATATCATATTTAATATTAAAACACAATTACAGCTGAATTTTCATATTTCGCAAACAAAAACTTGAATTCATTTTTTTTTATTGACACAAACTCTTATGAAAGAGTGAATATAATGAATAATTTCAATCATATAAATGAGATAATAAAATAAGAAAAAAATTGAAAATAATATAAAAATTCATATATAATAATAAATTTCATATAAGAAGTAGAAAATGCATTATAGCTCATAATGTGTTTGTTTCGTACAGTTAATCAACTTTCGGATTTTGACCCGTTATATGAATACTGTATAATGTATTCAATTATATTAACTGAAAAAAATAATTAGATTTGAATTGAATATATGATAAAATAGATTATGAAAAGCAATTATACTCTATATTTCAAAATACAGTATAAAAAACTGTCAAAAGTGTCAGAAGAAAAAAGAAGTTAATTATAATTACATTTATATTCAAGAAAACACACGAATAGTATGAATACTAAATGAAATTAATTACACGCTTTGAATACAAGGAAATGAAGAGTTTTTATTAGTTTTAAATGTTTGTTATGATTATAATAATGAGAGAAATTTAAATATTAATTATTGACAATAGCTGTGCTAACTATGCCATCGTGCAAATTATTAGCTGGATCACATATTGTATAACTCAATAGACTGTACTGTACTGTGTCTTACATATATTAAATTTTATTGTGATTAAAGATAAATAGCTCTGATATGATATGATAGTGCAATCAGTATTGCTGACGAATATTATTTCAATAATAGTTTTATTCACTATATCTATCGTTTTTACTGCTATTATATCTTTATTTGTTTTTTTGCCATTCATTTAAGTAAATTGTTTGATATGTAAGCTAATAGTAGTTGTGTCCGGATTAGACGATTTGCGGAGAATTACTAAAAAAATTAAATAAAAAGATAAATGCAATCAACGATAAGTAGTATTATAGCAGTAAATACTGCAGAAAATCGGTTTCATTAGACAAGAATATCAATGCCTTATATCGAGAAGTGATCCTCAAATCCAAATACAAAGTTCTTCAGACCATAAATGATAGACATATCTCAAAACGACCATTACTTCTGATGAAGAGATTCAGCAAATACTGTAATAATAATAATAATAATCTGAACTAAATCTGAAAAAATGATTTTTTTTCGGTTATCGATCTCATGCGGACAATAGGCTTATGAAAAAACAGGTCTAAATGAGTATAATATTTTGCAATTAAAATGAAATAAATTAAATAAAAAGTTTTTTCTGAAAAACTTCTTTTAAAAATGATTCGTCTCATTAGAAAAATGATTGTGTATTCTATGCATAAAATATGAAATAACTTATAACTAAACTAAAAGACAAATAAAGAAAATTAAAAAAAATAAAACTAAAGAAAAATAGGAAAACCACACAAAACATACAAATTTTATGTCTGTTTCAGTTGAAAACCTTAAAGTAAATGAAGAAAAAAAATATATTCAGACGAACATAAAACGCGGAAAGAAAACCTGAATTGTGTTGTGAAAACATACAATACAGTTGACACTCGTTAGAAGTGGTGCACTTTATAGCAAAATATAGTTCAGAACAACAATACAGAAAGAAATACAAAAATTAAGTTTAATTGAAATTTAAATTTTGTTTAATTGTTATAAATTGGGATTTTGTCTGAAAATGCAGCCATGAATTAGAGCTTTGGTTATAATTGTAATGAAATTTTAAGTATTCATTACAAAAGTTTAGTTTAAACGATAAGTTTGGGTTTGAGTGTAGTTTTGGGAATAGGAGTACACATAAAGAGATGGGTGACCGTTAGTACCGTCAGCTTTAAATGACAACAATAATGGGTATAAAGAACTGGATGTTAGAAAGAGAGGCCAAACCCCAAAGATTGGGAGCATATTGTGGATCGGGTCAATATAATAGAGTAGAGTTCAGTGCAGCGCATATCAGGTATTGCCGTTTGCATGGCTTTGCTCTTTAGTGACTATTATATGCGATTATACTCTACGGCCAGATATGATGTGTTGGTGCGAGACATCTGAATAACTTTTATATAACACATATGCTTTCGAGTGCTTTCCAGTCCTGTTCCCAGAATATAAAGAAGTCGAGAGAGAGAGAGAGAGAGAGAGAGAGAGAGAGAGAGAGAGAGAGAGAGAGAGCGAGAGAGAGAGAGAGAGAGAGAGAGAGAGAGAGAGGAGGGAGAGAGAGCTGTATTCTCTGTCAGATCTTAAGAATTATATATATTTTTTATGCATTTGTATTGAAAATTATGATAATTTTTGTGCTGTGAGCGCAAAATTGATCTGAAAAATCATTTGAAGACAATTTTCTTATTCTCCTCTTCTGTGCAGACGTTCACATCAAACGTGAGCACACATTGCAAACGTGAAATAGGTTTAGGTTTGGATGCATTGCATTGCAGCTGAATTTCATACAATAATTGATCACATTTTCACAAATGTGCAGCACTTTTATGACAAATATGCAATAAAAAGAGGAAAGACATATAGGAAGGAGTGTTTGAGCGCCCGAACAGATGATGATAAAGACCTGATGGACAACATAGAAGAGGAACAGCTGCACAATCATCATCATAATAAACAGACCCTAAATAATAATGTTTGCACAACAGTCAGAGTACCAGCACTACGCACATACACTCTGGGGCACAGGTATTATATAATTGTGTGCTTAGGAATAGCTTATTAAATAGGAATTCAAAAGACACGAAAAATAGAAATAAAATAAAAATAATTTATTTATTTATATATAATATCGGAATATAAGTGAGAGAACAGAGAGAACGAGGAAATGCAAACATCAGAACAAATATATTAAAATTGCAATTAATTGAAGACAAGAGATAACTAACAGAACAGATATGAATGAAATATAGACTAAATGATGAAAAATAAGAGAATAAATGTGACGCTTATATAATGAACCAAAATAGCAATTCTACCCTGAATTCTATGCTATTCTGTTTGCTTGACTCCAATTTCTATCCAATTGTTATTGAAATTTAATGCAAAATGTTTTTAATAATTATATATTTATTTTTATTTGTTATATCTTTTCTATAGTTTTTTTTAATGAAGGTTTAAATTCTCTGTTATTAAGAAATAAACTGTTTTTTATAAACAATAAGTTTAAGTCTAATATATTTTCCTCTCTGATAGTCAACATTGTTATTATTAGACTCTAATAACATAATAACTTCTTTAACTATAATTTTATTAAATTATGTGTAAATTAAGTCGTTTTGTTCAAGTCTTTCGGATATTTTTATTTTTATTAATAGATTTTTCACATATTTTTTGTACTAATTCTTTCGACTCGTATTGTAATTAAAAGAATCGCTTTTCAAAGGGAACCCAAAGTTTATGCGAACAAAGGTCTACGGATAGGATAGGGATATAATAATTGGCTTATAATTTGTTGTATCGCTTCTTGTATTACAGGACTAATAAAAAAAAAGTAGGAAACCATACATAAGAGAGCTCTGACCGGTTCAACAATATCATAGCTCAATATACTGTGCGTTCAGATCTAAAATTGTACAGTAATTCCTGATTACTGCAGACAACAGACAACACAGACTACAGAATAACAATTGGCTTCGAGTGAAGCATATGATTAAAAATGAATTCATTTTAATTACTAAATAACAATACAACAAAATAGTGAACATCAGGATATTTTTTTAATGCCTTTTATTCTGCTGTGCTCTCTGTGCTGATGAACTTTGCTTTTATTTGATTTAATTGATACGTCCGTCAGATATAACTGTAACCCAAAGGTAAGCATTAGTTCAACACAAATGATCGACTGTTTCCCAGTCGGAGACAGAGATGTATGACTTGAATACGAGGCAAAAAAAATATAAATTAAAGAATAGAAATGCAATGAGAAATATATTGTATATATTGTATGCATTGACTACATTGAATGGATGCTAAAATAGGCGTCGGTCCGACCATTCAATCGGCAATACTTGATCACACCTTCTATTGTGAAGTGAACTGCAATTTGTATCAGAAGAATACAAAACAGAATAAGTCAAAGATAGCACCAGATGTTTAGTGCTGACCCGAGAAGATAAGGTTAGAGTTGCAAAGATGGTTATGATATGAAGATAATTACAATAATAATAGAAGTAATGAATAAAATACAAGAATATTATATAATAATTATTTTCTGTTCGACTCTTATGGCAATTATCCGAACCGATAGCTATGTTTAGATGCCTTTCACCACAAATAAAATCTTATCTCTTTTCAGATTATTAGTGAACGAAAGAGTGGACGAGTGGTTGGTTTTGTAAGGAAGAAATAAAGATAACTGGCTTAACAGTACCAGGTCATTACACCTGGTAGCAAAAACCTAGAGATGAGATGAGAGAGCATATAATGATTACATATAAAGATATATTTTTATAGTAATAGCTATCGAATTCATTTATAATAAACCACAGGATATCGCAAACAGTATTGGTTTTGCTGACGATTATCCACTCATAGCTCTAAACATAACTTAAAAAACACAGTTATTATAACTCTTACAGTAATTGCATTTAAATCAGACCATTATTCTGAACTCAATTATCTTTTTTATCGCTCCTTTTTTTGTGCACATATTTTCCGGGTTTTGCCGGTGTTGTACAGGTATACAGTTAGGCCTGTTATACTGTTATACTCTGATGGAAGTACTCTTTTATTAGCTTTAAAATCATACCTACAATACCATAGTTATGGACACAGGATATCATTGACAATATAAATGTAAAATTAAACTTCACTTTATCTATACTGAAATTATATTATAGTTAGGCTATACATGTATGCACTCAAATGCAATTCTGCTAATTATCTCTCTATTATTTCTCAGGTATTTTGATTTTTTGAATAGATTTTCGCTGTTTAAGTGATCCAACAGTTTTAATAATAGAAAATCATGACTTGACTTATAATTTGTTTTTTTCCTTTTTATCTCTTTTTTTTTGTTTTTGTATTTTTTTCAGAACTTTATTTTAGACTTTGATTCCTATCTTTTAAAGTTTTTTCCGCACTATCTCTGCATTTGATGCATCTGTTGATTCGTTTCAGCCCTTCTATTCATAGCTATTTAATTATATTTTTTTATTCAAATTATAAGTTTAGGCTAACCTCGAACTCTAAACCAACAATTCATTTAAATATATTCATAATTTCCTTTTGAATTAAATAAATAAGTATTTAATAAATTATATTCAAGAATATCATTGAATTATACAGAGTTTCCTCAACTTTATCGACGAATTGAAGGGAATTATCTGAAACTTATTTTATTAAATAGTAATGAAAAAAGTTTTGTCAATTAGCCTCTAAGCAAAAAATAAATTGATACCAAGCAATTTTATTATTAATTTTCACGGTTTAAAGACACTCACATTAAATAAGAAAAATGTTATCAAAAGGACAATTCCAGGAATAGCCTGTAGTTATGATCCTATTTTGTAATACCTCAGTATATTCAGTGAAATTATAATAAGTTATAATAAAGTTATTTGCACTCAATTGACACTCTCGTTCATTTGTGACCTTGATATCTGTATTATGACAATAATATTTCTAATCATAATTAATTGTTCCAAATATTAAGTGGAAATTCCAGTCATTTTATATTGTTTTGCTTCAAAGCATAATTGGCAAAGGGTCAATTGGAAAAAATACAAATATAGACAATAATATAGTTCATAAAAATGAAGGGCCCGGGTTCAGTGTTCGGCCTGGATAAAGCAACAATAATTCCAGTTCAATAATTTGTCCTGGCCCTTCCATTTTTAGTGAAGAATATATAATGAAGTTCACACAATCCATGTTAATATTTACGATTCATAAACTTGCCAAGTCAATTCGATTGGTGAAACTGGCTTTCTCCTTTACATTCAGGCAAATTTTGGCTGCGATTATAATTCTCACACTAATAGATAGTCACATAATAATGCCCCGGGCACTCACACAATCAATTCGATGTATAAAAATTGTATTCAAAAAATAAACTCAACTAAACTTCGTAATCCGGAAATCGATAATAATGTTAATAATAAAATCTATTGATCTGTCCTCTCATGAGTCATGAATCATGATATCTGTCAAACAAATGCTCAAATATTTTAATATACAGTACTTTATTACGGTATACCCAATTACGGTATACACTATGAGTGCAAACGTATTACCGTTGGACTCAGTCTTACGTAATATTGTAATTATGCAAACAGGGAAGACAGGGAAGCCCATTGCAGCCATTTCCATCCAGGCCTAAATTCACTTCTTACTAAACTTTCTCAATTTTAGTTATTCAGATATTCATCGTTTGAATTGGACGAGAAGTAGCCCAGGGTAATAAAAATGGCCAGTAATTCAATGATGCATTTCTGGGACGGAATTATTGTATTCACACGTTTTAATTAACTCATGAATATAAGAGAAAGATCCTTGCTCATTGGAATTATTTTTGATTGTTCTGATAACGATTGTATCTGGCTAATTAAATGTGTGAACAAGTTAATTATATATGGACTTTGTGACAGAGATCATATTTTATAAAAAGTGATCAGCTTGGTTAATTTTACTTGGTTTCACTGAATTGACTGTTTTATCAAATTCATTTAGATTAAGGATGTGCAAGGTCCAAAAAGTAGGGATATTTTGATATATTTTCCAAAATTGACGGGTGACGGGGGCACCTAAACTCATCGGAGTTGGCACACGTTTGTCGCCAATCTAAGGAGTGTGGTATCGAAAACTCATCGGAAAGAGGCCACTCCAAGATGTCATTTCAAAACTCAGGGTGGTATTTCGTCTATACCAGAGATAGGCAATGGGGGGTAGAGGGGGGGTAGACCCCCCCGAGGATTTTGGCTG